>DF360460.1:48855-61799 GCA_000787875.1 Solanum virginianum | reverse complement strand
TCTCCGCCGAAGTAACTCTATATTCCTTGATCTTGTTTACTGATATGCTTTAACGTTTCTACTTATCATATTGATCATACTAATAAACTAATGAAGTGATTAAGGGCCTTAAAGAAGAAACTGCCTACCAGTGAGAAACTGAGTTGCTTTGGATGGATCCTCATGCATGTTACTGCTGCTATAGTCCAGGTTTGGATACCTTAGAACATGTGTTTGTGAATGGACAGTTTGCTGTGAATGTTTGGATTTTTTTTTTGCTGATTCATGTGGTATTGTTTGGTCTAAACTTCCTTTACATCACTATATCATGAGATTATAGGACACTGAACTTAAAAATACTGCTCATAAGCTACTTTTGCATGTTGTTCCTATGTTTATTTGTTAGATCTTATGAAAGAATAGGTGTGGAAGTAAATATGGGGGTAAGCAATCTGACTTAGCTAGAGCCAAGTATTTGGTGATCAAAGAAGTAAACCTTCTCCTCAGTTTCATTTTTTTTCTATGCATTCAGTGGCCTTCCAATTGGAAGGATCTCATTTTACTTATTGAAAGTTGTGTACATAAAGTGAGAATCACCCCTGTGCAGTGGATTAAATCTACTGATCAGTAGGCTAAATTGAATACTTATGGGAGTTCTTTGCAAAATCCATGTCCAATTGGAGGTGGGGGTATAATGAGAGACAGTAAGGGTGAATTATTGTGTGCTTACTCCACTCTTTTAGGTCTGGGACCCAACCATAATTTCACCGATCCTCAGTTATACTATAATATTCATCAAATGTCAAATGAGGCCAAAGTATATTTTAATCTTGACCAGTTGGATATGGTCCCCTTCAAAAGAAGAGCTATTGTGTGTTATGGGTTGCGAAATAAGGATGTAGCTTCGGTTAAGGTGTTGTGGTGAAACAATAACAAAGAGGAAATGACCTGGGAAGTAGAAGAGCAGATGAAGAAGAAGTATTCTCACTTGTTTTTGGTGTCTACAGGTAATTCAATCTTTCCCTAGACCTCGTTGATTAATAAGTACATTAGTGTTGATTAATAAGTACATTAGTGTTGATTGATAAGTACATTAGTGAGCGTCGAATGTATTGTTGTGGTAGTTGAAAGGAAACTCCCCCTAAATTATTTATATGACTTGTAAGGCCAGTCTAACAATCGAGGACGAATGTTCTAAGGGGGGAGGATATTAGACCCCATATGTCCTTAATTGGCTCAATTAGGAAAAGTTTAGGACAAAAAGTGAAATTTTTGGAAGTTGGGGTCTTGAAGAGAAGTGAGGGTGTCCCGTTATTCTTTGGTTGGGCCAAGTGTGGTGTGGACCAACATTTGGCAAGTCTTGAACTATTTCTATATATATATATAGAGATATACAAGATTGCCCTTACATGTTCTACACATTTCCATACTTAGGAAAATACAAGCAAACTTTTAAGACTAAGCAAGAGGTCTCTCGGCCAAGGTTAGCAAAAAAAAACCATAATTCACTTTCTTCTATTTCCAAACCATTTTGATGTTACAAACCATCTATCTTGAGTCCTCTTAGTAGCTTGGAAGTAGTATTTGAGCAAGAAAATTTTTCTTTCCTTAAGATTTGGAATCCTAGCTCAAGTGAAGTGTTGAAGTGCTAAGGTAAGCATTTATCTTATTTTATATGTTATTAAGGTTCTATGTGTGTTGTAGTATGTTGAAATGAAAGAAAATCATAAAGAATTGAATGTTGGAATTGAGGTGTGTGTATGAGTGATGAAGTCGTGTGGGTGTATATGTGCTGTGTTGTGTTGTATGATGTTGGAGTTATGAATTTATGTTTAATTAGCATGAATATGAGGTGTATATGTGGTGTATTGTGTTGTATGATGTTGAAGTTATGAATTGATGTTTAATTAGCATGAATATAATCCTTGTAGGGTGAAGGAATTGTTGGAATTATCTAAATGTATATTTTAGGGGTTGGCCGAAATTCTTGGACCAAGGTTACATGGTGGTACATGGCACTTTTATTGTTGTTACTATGTTTTTTAAGTTGGTTGTCATTGTTATGAGACTGTTAATGTTGTTGTTGTTGAGTGAGCTGAGTTGATTCTTGGGGCAGCCTATGTTTTAAGGAAAATGCTGCCGAATTTTTCATAAAATTAAGGATAAATTTGGAATTTAACGCCAAGAAGTCCTTAGTTAATTGTGTGGCTTTGGGCATCCCGAAGCATAAAGTGGAGTTGGTTGCATTTGGATTATTTTGGAGAAGTGTTGAGGTATGTAAAGCACCCCCTTTCCTTTTGGCATATTTGAGGTATGTAAAGCACCCCTTTCCTTTTGGCATGTCCTAGTTCAAATAAGGCTTTGATATGATCCCCGAGGGAACTCTATTCCCGCAATCCGAGCTTATGTATAGTCCTTCTTTGTTCCTTGGCACTCTTATTTAAATTTATCCTAATATTGTTTCCTATGGTTTTCTTTAAATTTATAAGTTGCAAGAATATAAGGTTTGATAAATTTGCAAGAATTTATGTTTTAACGATTTTGGAAACTATAAATGTCCGTAACTAAGGTAGAAAGCTCGAACTGCCTTGAAAAACAATTTTGAAATGCCTTGTAGGAGTTTGCATGATTTAGGATGAGTATGTTCACCGTAGGTTGGGCCAGTTCGGGTTTCCATCGGCCGTGGGACCCGTGACGCCCTTTTAAGTGATTTTGGTAACTTTAAAAGAATTTGAAATAAATTTTATTTTGATTTGAAATATGAATATTTTACATATATTTTGGATTTATGATACTGGTTTTTATACATATGATTACTCACGACTCTGCTTGTGCCTATTATGATATCGTTCACCAGTTCCCAGGCTGATTGTTGTCGTGCATATTATGATATATATATATATATATATATATATACATTCTGGTGTTGGGTTGCATACGGTGGATCGGTTTGCCCATGGGTCGGCTTTGCTTAGACTGGGGTTATAAGGCGCTGGGCTTTTGATATGTTAGTATTATGGATTGTGAGTGCAGTGGTCTTCCCTGGCTCACTTATCGGCATTATGCCAATTCTGTATTATAACTTGTGAGTGCAGTGGTCTTCCCTGGCTCACTTATCCTATGTTTATATTATGTGATGGAGATTTTAGAGATTTGAACTTTCTAGCGACATGTGGTGGATGGCATATGTTTTGGAGGTCACCACCGGTTCTGTCCGTTAGGCATGATTTAGGTATTTTGCAAATAAATATTTTGATGTTTTGGATATGCATTTAACTTTTTATACTCTTGTTTGGATTATTACTTTGATTTATATTTTGTACATTCCGCTTTACATATTCGGTACATATTTCGTACTGACCCCCTTACTTCTGGAGCTGTGTTCATGCCCGCAGGTTCTGACACACAGTGGGTGATTCATCAGCTTAGGACATCCTTCTACGGTTTGAAGTGCTCCCCTATTCCGGAGCCTACTTTTGGTTTATGTGTGTACGTTCGTTCGTTGCATTATGTGTATATATATATATATTCGGGGTACGATGGGGCCCTGTCCCGTCCCATGATTATTTTTGTTTGATTAGAGGTCTATGGACGCCTGTGTATGTGGGTTGCGCCCAATTTGTATGTCTAGACATGTATGAAGTATGTGTTGAGCGGTTTTACCCACCGCGGTGACCTTGTCGGCCCGCATGTATTTGTATAATATTCTATTGGGATTTTTTTATTGCAGGGTAGTTGGGATAGGGCCTAAAACAAAGGAAACTCTGCCAAAATTTCTGTAAAAATAATACATCTGTTACAATCTGATTTTGCGTTTGTGTTTGGGTGCCCCAATCGGGCACTAGTCACTGCCCATGGGCTGGGTCATGACAGAAGTGGTATCAGAGCTTTATGTTGTGTTTGGGGTGTCCATCCAGGCACTAATCACGGCTCACGGGCTGGGTCGTGACATTATATTTCGATTATTTTATCATTTAATTATTCTTTGTAAATCAAGTTTTGATATATTGAGATAGGTAATAAATAATAGGTGTATTGTCTTAAGTGAATATAGCTACATTTGTGATATTCAGAGGAATTAAAATTTCGACCTACACTTGATATTTAGGACTTGATTATAAATTTGGTGTTGTTAAGACCTTATGGGAATAATTATTTGACTAGATCATGGTGCTACAGATTCTATTCAAAAGGGGAAGGCTTCAGTGTTTGATTGACCGTGATGACTCAGGCAAGTGGACTTTCAAAACTTTAATTCTATTCAAAAGGGAAAGGCTCTAGAGTTTGATTGACCGTGGTTTGACTAAGGCAAGTGGACTTTCTAAACATTGTAATTCTCGTAGAATTCTCAAATTTTCCTCTCTTCTATGTGAAATAGTGATTATTTATTATTGATATCAAAGTGATACTCACTTGTCACGACCCAACCCCGTGGGTCGCAACTAGGGCCCAGTTGGGCACCCAGACATACATACTAAGCCAAATTCCAATTATAATACTAACTATAGTCCTTCTTTGTTCCTTGGCACTCTTATTTAAATTTATCCTAATATTGTTTCCTATGGTTTTCTTTAAATTTATAAGTTGCAAGAATATAAGGTTTGATAAATTTGCAAGAATTTATGTTTTAACGATTTTGGAAACTATAAATGTCCGTAACTAAGGTAGAAAGCTCGAACTGCCTTGAAAAACAATTTTGAAATGCCTTGTAGGAGTTTGCATGATTTAGGATGAGTATGTTCACCGTAGGTTGGGCCAGTTCGGGTTTCCATCGGCCGTGGGACCCGTGACGCCCTTTTAAGTGATTTTGGTAACTTTGAAAGAAAATGTCTACTTTCAAGATTCAAATTCAAGTCACAAACATTTACTTTCCTAACATATCAACCATAGGGTAAGTGAGCCAAGCATTATGTATCGCCGTCCCTGCCTCACATATCATCATACAGAAATACTATGAGCCAGGCATTACGTATCTTCGTCCCTATCTCCCACGCTCAGCATAGGTGAGTCTGGCGTTACGTATCATCATCCCCGTACACACTTATCATAATACAAAAGCAGCTAGTGTGAGTTAGGCGTTACGTATCGTCATCTCCATACTCACCCAGTGTAACATAGCATCGAACACCATATAACAGACAAGTGAGCCTCCATATGAAAACTAGTGTGTAGCCAATCTTGAACAAGAATGCATTCACGAAAATAAAAACAGAGCATTAACTTGTACTTGGTAGTTTCTGGATTAAATACATGTTTGTGGTAGAAAAATAAATTATCCAACTGCCAACCTTCAGATTCTAAACAAATTGAATGCAATCACTTACTGTTCATAGGGAGCCTTTGTTGGTGGTTGAAAACAAACCAAGAAAGAGGACAATAATACTTTGGCTTTCATATTACAATCTTAAAGAAAATAGTATATGTCCTTCATTATGTCAAATGGTTTAAGAAACCAAAAGCTAAATCATCTTTGAAAAAAAAAATTTAATTATCCTAACAGATACCAACTTATAACATAAACAAAGCCCTCACTTTCTCCTTTGGCATAATTTTTGTTGTTCACTAATGCTTTCTTTCTGCTCGTAAACATTTTTTTAGGAGAAAACTGTAGATAGTCATAGTCATAGTAAGGATTCCACATTAGAGTGTTACCAGAATCATATACACAGTCAAGTTAATACTTCAAATTGACCTCAAAGCATATGAATTTGGACTTTCCAAATATTAGCAACATCATATAAATGGAACAAACAGAAAGAGTAATGATTCATTACAAGAACCAACCAGGTTAACAACAACTCAACACAAACCAACAATTCCAAAAAGCCAGTAGAGACCATCAAAGTGAAACCTTATACAACCATATCACCTAGAGACTCAATTTTTAAGCTTTCACACAAGTATCAAACATAGTCACACCTATATAGGTACACCATTGTAGCCTTACAGAAGCTAAAACACGACAATCACCAATTCTGATCATCTAATATCCTTACATATATCACAAAAGAAAATGATATTGTATGTGATACGCACACTAAGACAAAATAGAAGTTGTAAGCATACAATCGTATGGACCAATGTGAGTCTATCCATAATTAGAATATCAGGGCCCAGTTGGGCACCCAGACATACATACTACTCTATTCCCGCAATCCGAGCTTATGTATAGTCCTTCTTTGTTCCTTGGCACTCTTATTTAAATTTATCCTAATATTGTTTCCTATGGTGTATACCGTCTAGTTGAGTCAAGATTGAAAGAGAGTGCATATATATACCTGCCCGTCATTTTAAAGCAAGGCCCCAAAACTTTCCTCTTAGGCAATATTTCGAACACCTTGTAGTCAAACTCCATGCCAAGCTTGTGTATAAGAATAAGAGAAGCCAGCATGGTGCAAAAGATAGAACAACACCATAATGCCCTATTTCAATGATGGGGAAACCAAAAAAAAATGTTTTTCCTTATTTATGAATAGCTTTTAAATACCATGTATAGCATATACAAACCCACTGTAACTAATCACCTTTATCTTTAGGGGAGAGAAATCAAAGATATCAAGAGTAGAGATTACAACATGAACAAACTACCAATAAACATAAATTGAGCTAGGCAAGTGATATTGGCATGCTGTATTTTCAAAAAAAATCATAAAAGATAAATGGATAGCTTGGAACAAATAAAGGTGAAGTAGACATGTTTTGAAATCAGAAATAAGAAATTCTGACCAAGAACTTTAAGATCTTGACAGATGAAGATCGTAGCCAAATAGAGAAGCGAAAACTTTCCAGCTGAGAAACAAAGACGTAGAAGGAAACTTTGTGTAGGAGCAGAATAAGATCAAATCAGCCATTATCTTCCCAAGCTAAGCTCGGTTTGACCCTCTTAAAACACTAACATGAGACCTAACAAACTTGATATAGATAGGAATACCATTCGATAGAGACATAGAGGTGAAGATGAATTTTGATAGTACACTTGTACAAAGGCTAATTGGAGACAAAAAAATGACCAGAAGATGGTTACAGCATGCATTTGAAGGGGGCCCAATTACTTCTTTAAGACTCCATGACTTGGAAATTTCACTTTGGTCCCCAAACTTTTCAAAAAAGCACTTAAGTCTCAAATTTTCCAAAAAAAAAAGAACACACTAGTCCCAAATTCTCGTAATGGTGCTAATGCACAAAATGCGGGTTCTAACATTACTGTTAGTTGTGAATGTTGTTATGGTTTTGATGGTATGGAGATTAAGGCTATTGCAACATTTATCGTACTTGAATTGATAAATAAGGTTAAGTGATGAGAATTCTATATTTTTGAGATATATATATATTGTTGTGGTTGGAATTTATGAATGGATTTATTTGTGGAATTTATATCATATTCATTCATTCCAAAATGTGCATATTTGCATTGGTTCAAAGTATTGAAATGAGAAAGAAAGAAAATATTGCGATCGAGATCTTTACCGGTCGAGATATAATGTCGAGCTTTCTGTCGATGAATTTATGATGATATTGTGATGTCGAGGTTTTTACTGGTGTCGGATACTATAATTCGAGGGATCAGGTCGCACGCCGCGATGGATACATAGTCCATGTATGGCCCTCATGGGTCCCGATCTGCGAAGCAGCTGGTATGTATCACTAGGACAGACATGCATTATTATTATTTGACATTGCATAGAATTATTTATATCTGACGACATTTATTTTATCGCATCATATTCTGGTTGTTATGTTTACATGTAGTGCTATTGGGACTGGATATTTGTTATATTAATTGACTTGTTTATTTGTTATATTAACTCTCTTGTTTCTCTTTCTTTTGTACTTATTCTATTCGAGAAGAAGGACAATTTGGACTTGTATTTCCTTGATTTTCTATATTGTTAGTGGCTTGTACGCATTACAACAAAATCCTTGGGTGGTATTTAAATTTATGGAAATTGTCAACTTTAGTTATCTATTCTAGTTAATTATATTCCGCACATTATTTTACTATCCCTTTGAGTTAAGGTTGACTTGTTCTGGTGGGATTGAGCAAGTGTCATCATGCCAACATTCAGAACTGGAAAGCCATTTGAACAACTATCCCTTTGAGTTAAGGTTGACTTGTTCTGGTGGGATTGAGCAAGTGTCATCATGCCAAATTTTTGGGTTGTGACAGTTGGTATCAGAGCATAGGTTTGTAGGTCTCATGTGTACAAGGCAAGTCTAAATAGAGTCTTAAGGATCGGTACGGAGACGTCTGTACTTATCTTTAAGAGGCTGTGGAGACTATTAGAAAACTTCTATTTTATTTATTCTCTATTATCATGCGTGGTTATGTTCGTTGGTACTGAGTTATGCCTGTGTTCTTTGGACAGATAGCATGGACTAGAGCTACTATTTCTGGTGGTAGAGGTAAGGCAGCTCCTGAGGCAGTTGTCGAGGCCCCAGTTAGGGGTAGGGGTAGAGCTCGAGCTAAAGATCGTGCTCGTAGGGCAGCACTAGCAAGAGGTCGTGCTAGGGAGGTCTCTTTAGAGCCTACGACTGACCTTAGAAGGAACCAGGTTCCTTCAGAGCACGCATCCTCACCTTTGTTGTAGGATACGTTATTAAGGGTGCTGAATGTACTCAAGAGTTTTGCTTCGAACGGTAATACGACGGGCGCACCAGGCGGTTCTCAAATTGGAGGAGAAGCTCAGCACTTGGATTAGTATCATGTTCTACTTGTCCATGATCCGGTGGAACAACCACCAGTGGTTACTAGAGTTGAGACTGGCCCAGCACCAGCAATTGAGGTTCGGGGTGCACCTTTGGTTACATTAACTGAGAGTGAGTAGTGCTGTTATGAGATGTTTAGAAAGATGAACCCACCTCAATTTCAGGGTGGAAAGACAGAGGATGCTCATGAATTTCTAACCACTTGTAGGGAGCTGTTGGAAACTGTTGGATTAGCCGAGTCACACGGGGTTTGATATGTCACTCTTCAGCTTCGAGGGCCAGCCAGAGAATGGTGGAGAACATATTCAGGATCATTACCTGTGGGATCTCCCACAGTGTCTTGGGAAATGTTCTCTACTACTTTTTGTGATAGATTTATCCCTTAGAGTGTGAGGGAGGAGAGTCAATTGAAATTTGAAAGTCTGAGGTAGGACGGCTTATCATTTGCGGAGTATGAGACCCGACTCTGTCAGTTATCTAGATACGCTACTGCCATGTTTCCAAATGAGACAGAAAAAGTTCATAGGTTTGTGAGGGGATTGAACTATTCTCTTCGACAGGTGTTGTTCAGAGTATCTAGAGATGTGGGCTCTTTCCAGTCTGTTATGAGTGCTGCTAAGGAGGCAAAGTTGATGGAGAAAGAAGAGTTTGGGGACCCTAAGAGGGCCCGTGCATCTGGTGAGTTCTTCGGTACCTCATTTGGAGGTAAAGGGTTCTATAAAGGGGGTAGCTTGTCCCAGCATCGAGGACCAGTTCATGCATCACTACCCACTTCTAAGGGTGGTCAGGCATATCGTGGGTCTATAGGGTTAGACAGCTATGGTTGTTCGTTAGGATCAACACATCAGTCCCAAAATCAGAGGCTTTGTTTTGGTTATGGAGATCCTAATCACTTGCTACAACAGTGTCCCTTATCAAGGGGACAAGGGGGACCCCATCTCGGATCTTTAATCCAGACTAGACCACCGGCACTACCAGGTGTCGGATACTATAATTCGAGGGATCAGGTCTTGGTGGTGTGGTAGATCTTTAATCCAGACTAGACCACCGGCACTACCACTATACAAAGGGCGAGGTAGAGCTCAGACAAATAGAGGTGGCCGCATTCCAGGTAGAGAAGCGAGCGGTTTTATTGTCCCACAGGGTAGAGGTAGAGCCATTGCTCAAACGACTAGTGGTAGGGGACCTCATTGCTACACATTTCCAGGGAGCCCGAGGTAGAGGCTTCTGATGCAGTCATCAAAGGTATTATCCTGATTTTCTATCAATTTGCATTTGTATTGTTTGATCCTGGATCTACGTACTCCTATGTGTCATCCTACTTTGCATCTGGATTTGAATTACGATATGATCATATGCCTATACCTATTCATGTTTCTACACTAGTAGGTGAGCCTTTAGTGGTAGATCGAGTGTATCAATCCTGTATTATTTCTTTATTTGGGTATGATACTTGGGTAGATATAATCATTCTGGATATGGTAGACTTTGATGTTATCTTGGGGATGGATTGGCTTTCTCTGTATCATGTTATACTTGACTACTACACAAAAGATGTGACCTTAGCCATGCCCGATGTACCAAAGATTGAGTGGAATGGGGATAGTGGTTCTTATCCTAGTAAAGTTATCTCCTACATTCATGCCCAGAAATTGATTGATAGGGGGTGTTTGTCTTTCTTGGCTTTCATTCGAGACTCTAGTATTGAACCACCTTCTATGGAGTCTATCCCTATGGTTCAAGAGTTTGTTGATGTGTTTCCCATTGACCTCCCAGGTGTTCCACCCGATAGGATATTGACTTTCCCAGTGACCTAGAGCCAGGCACTAAGCCTATCTCCATCCCTCCGTATAGAATGGCTCCAGCTAAGTTGAAGGAATTAAAGGAGTAACTCCAAGATCTATTGAGTAAAGGGTTTATCCATCCTAGTGTGTCACCTTGGGGTGCCTCAGTCTTGTTTGTGAAAAAGAAAGATGGGTCTATGAGGATGTGTATAGATTACCGGCAGTTAAATAAGGTAACTGTCAAGAACAAGTACCCTCTTCCCCGTATAGATGACTTATTTGATCAGCTTCAGGGAGCGGTCGTGTTTTCTAAGATTGACTTAAGGTCTGGTCATCATCAGTTAAGGATTAGGGCCTCAGATATCCCTAAGATAGCTTTTTGAACTCGTTATGGCCATTATGAGTTTTTAGTGATGTCCTTTGGATTAACTAATGCCCCTGTAACATTCATGCAGTTGATGAATATGGTGTTTCATCCGTACTTAGATTTCTTTGTTATAGTATTTATCGATGATATCTTGGTGTATTCCAAGATTGAGGCTGATCATGTTAATCACTTAAGGATAGTGCTACAGAGGTTGAGGGGGGAAAAATTATATGCAAAATTCTCCAAGTGTGAGTTCTGGCTTAATTCGGTGGTATTCTTAGGGCATGTGGTATCCAAAGAGGGGATTAGAGTAGATTCGGCTAAGGTAGAGGCAGTTAGAGGATAGACAAGGCCTACTTCGACTACTGAGATTCATAGTTTCTTAGGGTTAGCGGGGTACTATCGATGGTATATTCTGGGGTTTTCTTCCATTGCAGCCCCATTAACCAAGTTGACTCAGAAGAATGTAGCCTTACATTGGTCTGATGAGTGTGAGGCGAGCTTCCAAAAGCTCAAGTCTTTGTTGACTTCGGCTCCCATTTTAATGTTACCTGAGACAGGTGTGGACTTTACAGTATATTGTAATGCTTCAAGGGTAGGGTTAGGTGGTGTACTTATATGGTGTACATTGTGAGGTCTTCACTCATTATAGAAGTCTTCAGTATATATTCAGTCAAAAGGATCTAAACTTGAGGTAGCGTAGGTGGATGGAGTTGCTAAAGGACTATGATTTAACCATCCTATATCATCCGAGAAAGGCGAATATGGTGGCTGACGTCTTGAGTAGAAAGACTTCTAGTATAGGAAGTCTAGCCACTATTCGAGTGGAGGAGCGACCTTTGGCTAGGGATGTTCGGCGTCTAGCTACTAGCCTAGTTAGGTTACAGCTTTCTGATAAGGGCAGCGTACTTGCTTTCCTTGAGGCTCATTCTTCCTTAATGGATTAGATTCGAAAGCATCAATTTGAGGATGAGAAGTTATGCCTCATCAGAGATAGAGTAACTAGAGGAGAGGCTAAGGAAGTGGTGCTTGATCCTGATGGCGTTTTAAGGATTGGAGGTCGAGTCTGTGTGCCTAAGGTAGGTTATTTGATTAGATTAATTCTTGAGGAGGCTAACTGTACTCGTTATTCCATTCATCCAGGAGTAACGAAGATGTATCATGATCTGAGTCAGCACTATTGGTGGTGTGGTATGAAAAAGGATATTTCAGAGTCTGTGGCTAAGTTTTTGACTTATCAGCAGGTTAAGTGTGAGTACCAGCGGCCTGGAGGGGAGTTTCAGAGGATGCTCATTCCAACATGGAAGTGGAAGCGAATCACGAGGGATTTTGTGGTGGGTTTGCCCACTACTGTGGGTGGTTATGATTCTATCTGGGTAGTCGTGGATAGATTGACTAAGTGTGCCCATTTTATTCCAGTCAAGGTCAGGTATATAGTAGAGAAGTTAGCTGAGCTTTACATCAGTCAAATAGTTAGATTAATAGTGTGCCCATTTCTATCATTTCAGATTGGGGTTCACTTTTCACTTCACGTTTTTGGAGGGCCTTGCAGCATGGTCTAGGCACTCGACTGGATATGAGCTCAGCCTTTCACCCTCAGACAGATGGACAGTCTGACCAAACTATTCAGGTGTTGAAGGATATGTTGTGATCGTGTGTGATTGATTTCGGTACCTGTTGGGACCAACACTTGCCCTTAGCAGAGTTTGTCTATAATAACAGTTATCACTCCAGCATTCAGATGGCTCCATTCGAGGCTTTATATGGTAGACGATGTAGATCTCTGATTGGTTGGTTTGATTTTGCTAAGACGGACTCATTAGATGCAAACTTTCTGAGGGATGCTTTGGAGCGAGTCCGTATGATTCAGGGTAGATTGTTGACTGCCTAGAGTCGACAAAAGAGTTATGCATATAGGAGGGTTTGAGCATTAGAGTTTATGGAGGGCGATCATGTTTGGCTCAGAGTATCACCCATGAAGGCTGTGATGCGGTTCGGGAAGAAGGGCAAGCTTAGTTCTCGATTTATTGGCCCATTCGAGATTTTGGAGAGAGTTGGAGAGGTGGCTTATAGACTGGCCTTACCACCTCGTGTTTTCTAAGATTGAC
>DF360460.1:18221-35986 GCA_000787875.1 Solanum virginianum | reverse complement strand
CTCGGATCTTCCATCAGAGATTGGAAAGAAGTGTTAAGTGTACGATTTCATTGTAGAGGTAATTTGGTAATTTTACCGGGCATTACAAATAACAAATTCAAGGGGGTAAAATAAAGAGCCATTAATACCTCAAAATAGCTAGCAGAACCAACATATATCTTTTCATTCCTACTCTATCTTAACTTTGAATAGAGAAGCATCAAGGTTTTAAGTTTAACAAAAGAGACAGTCCACCTCCTTTTACTATGCAGGTGCTCTCTTTCTTTTTTGGTTAAGTTACGCCACAAATACTCTTTGGTCCTAATTATTTGTGATATATTGAGCCCCTTATTTGACTAACGTAAAGGACATCACAAGTCGCTAACTTAATGATTAATTAAGCATTTCTTTACCTGGTTGTAGCTTACAGATAAACACATATTCACACGGAGCACTCGCGTATCCTCGTTAACATCCTGCACCTCAAACTCATGCTACTTATTCCAGAAATTGGGTTAGATATAGGGTTTTCTAATTGTATTCGGTGCTTGTATAACGCACAGACAGATGAAAGGTAAAGATTAAAGAACGCATGCAACTAAAATATTTATGAGGATATTTTAGAAACTAATGAAGTTGATGTAAATAAATTCTGGAACTTTCATGGTTCCATGTACCACCATCAACAACATACATCTTTTTGTAGGAAACTCTCTCTATAACATTTTACACATCATAAATTTTGAGTTATGATTTTCAACTAGTGCATTCTAAGGAATAAACCACTACAAGGTGGTATCTCTAAAGTACGATAATAAAAAGAAGAATTAGCAAAATAAAGTGGGGATTAACCAAAAAAATGTATCTTATGCTCCTTAATTTTCCCCTAATATGGCATTCATTTCTATTTTGTTGTCATCAGGATGCCAAGAAAAATTACTACTTCTCTATTATCAATTAATCCAAACACCCAACAAAACTACTTATCAATAGAAGTATATTCATTAAATAATTTCATTATATTTACCAATTACGTAATTATCTTAGTATAACTTGTTCACGAATGTCCTAAGCCTAACAATACTCGACTTTCAAGACTTATTTCATTTACATAAGTAAAATCAACAATGTGGATATACAAGAGGAGCAGATAGATTATCTTCTACTGTTCACACTACCAGTAGACAATAGGAATTAAAAGCTACTAGGGAAACAAATCTTCCAACTAAATTTTTGGTCTTTCATTAGTGTTCTTCTTATAACACATTTGGGGAAGGGACTATCCCCTCCTACATTAATTTTGCCCTAGTGGATACAGCCATAAATATTTTTAATTATAATATCTGAAACAAAAAAAAATCACCTACATTTTTCTTATGAATACATAATGCAACAATCAATAAACGAAACGGAACCAACAATATTGTTTAGCAATAACTTAGTCCTAAGAATTTAGTAAGTATGTCCCATGATAACATCCGTAATGCATCATATTCTACTGAACAATTTCATTTAACACTTTTGAATACAAAGGGATTATTTGATTTAAGTTTGGAATTTAATTTATATTTTGTTTGATTCAATGCGTAACTAATATAAGGATAAATTTATACCTTAAACTTGGTATTATTTTATATCACCTGGGAGAAGGCCTAAATTAGTCCTAGGATTATAACCCCAAGATAATTATGTCCGCAAACAAAATGACATTCCGAGATAACAATACATAGGACTTTAAGAAAGGAATTGTTCCTCTCTTTGTTCTCCATGTTTTGATCCCAATCTACAGAGTTAATCATAAAATGTTTAAGACACTATTTATTAATTACTAAGAGTGTCCTATGAACATCAACCTTTTAGTGATAGTTTTAGAGAAATGTCAAGAAAAAAATATATTAAAACAATCTTCAGCCCTATGGGATTATTCATGGCCACAAATCATGTGAAAATATCTAACCTAAAAAAACTATGAAGACTTTTTCTCAAGTGAGGTGAAGCCATAAACATAGAAACATAGTGATAATTAAATTGAAAATAAAATACAATGATGAAAATCTCCAGAAGTTAGACAATAGAACTATATGGATTAAATGGATCTACTCAAGAAGGAAGAAGCAGGAAGAAAATACCAGTTGATAAAGCTATTTGCATTAACAAATATCTTTATTCAAGATTTATGATGCTAATTGATATAATTAGACCATTGAGAAAAAAGATTCAAAAGCTCAAGTATTAACACAAAATTATCAGAGTATACCTCCACAAATAGGTCCAAATGATGAAAATGTAAGAACACTCAGCAGGAGATGGAAACAAAAAGTAACTTTTTTTTTATCTGCAAATGCTAAAAATGCAATCATGTTGTGTACGGACAGAATCTTAACTGATATATTTTAAAATTAGAAAAGAATTTTAAAGCAAGTGGAATTACAATCATGAAATTTAGCCCCAACTTCAACAACCATGAAATATAACTATTAAAAATGAGAGCTTTAAGAGAACTCACAAAGGCGAAAAGAGCCAAAGATGAACAGGTAAAAGGCAGAATATTTAGGAAATAAAATAAAGAGAGATACCTGAACTTGTAACAAGTTGAAAGGATGAAGATTTGGAGAGTAATTTTTCATATTCTGAAAGCTTCGAGAATCAAAGAGACGACTTTAGTTTTATTTTCTTCACTCGAGATGCGAAAGGGCATTTTTTTATTGATATTTTATTTGAATCCATGATTGGAGTTAGGGTTTGGAGAAATTGGGAAGAAGAAGTGAAAGTTGTATGACTAATTGGTTGGACAAGATGAATATGAAACTCCACAACCTTTTAGAAGAGAAAAAGTGACGACGGAACAATCCTGAATAGGAAGGAAATAGAAGTTCTTGATTTGTTAAAGAATATCCATGTGCAATTACTATTTTGTCCTTGTTTGAAGTTAAATTTTCTAATATGCTAGTGATCATCTCACCCTTGGCATTTCTATGTAGTGATAATATTATAAGTATAAATATAAACTAGATGCGAAGAGGTCTATAGTCTTAAATTATATTTGTATATGAGTAAGTATATTCTAAAATAATAAATTAATTTTGAATATTTTCACATAAATACAATAGAGAGTGACAATGGGTATTACACAAAACGGGCCCAACATTATAGTCTTAAATTATATTTGTATATGAGTAAGTATATTCTAAAATAATAAATTAATTTTGAATATTTTCACATAAATACAATAGAGAGTGACAATGGGTATTACACAAAACGGGCCCAACATTATAGTCTTAAATTATATTGGAAAATTTACAGAAATACCGTATTATGTTTAATTATTTTCAAATATTTCCTACTGTTTCTACAAATTTCAAAAATCCCTATTTTCTTATTTACACCTGATTCACTTATAAAATAACAATGCTTTTACGTATAATGGAATCTTTCTACTCAAATTTGTCATTTTCAAAAAGTAAGCTTTCGTGATAGAAGAGAGAAGAAGAAGAAGAAGAAGAGAGAGCTCTTCCCCCAATTTATCCTCTCTCTCTCTCTCTCTTTCACCACTGCCATGGACGAAGACGTCGACACTCAAGAAGAAGAGTCAATCAGAGTTCAGATCTAGCAAAGTAGGAGGCTGCCAGATTTGTTGGAGTTGTGGTGAGCCAGTCGCAGTTCACTGTAATTATTTATTCGGTTGTTTTGATTTTTAGATTTATATTACCAAGAATCATCAGATCTCGCATTTGTTAACTCTATGTTTGATTTCTGTAATGGTTATGATTTTAATTAAAGTTTCACAGATGAATCCTGATGATATTCATTAGTTATGGCTACATTTGAAGTATAATTGAGTCACTGTAATTATTTATTCGGTTGTTTTGATTTTTAGATTTATATTACCAAGAATCATCAGATCTCGCATTTGTTAACTCTATGTTTGATTTCTGTAATGGTTATGATTTTAATTAAAGTTTCACAGATGAATCCTGATGATATTCATTAGTTATGGCTACATTTGAAGTATAATTGAGTCACTGTAATTATTTATTCGGTTGTTGTGATTTTCAAATTTATATTACCAAGAATCATGCAATAATGATGTATCATGTGTTAAGTTATTCTACATTAAATACAAACAAGTTTTCACAAAAATGAATCAAGATATACGATACACCACATGCTTGATTCAATTCATCAGACAACTTATATAGGTTTGTATAACAATGGATCATACAATATGATTCATTGTTTCACAAAAATGAATCAAGATATACGATACACCACATGCTTGATTCAATTCATCAGACAACTTATATAGGTTTGTATAACAATGGATCATACAATATGATTCATTGTTTCACAAAAATGAATCAAGATATACGATACACCATATACTTGATTCAATTCATCAGACAACTTATATAGGTTTGTATAAGAACGGATCTATAATATGATTCATTGCAATAAAATAGTTAACACATATCTGATTCACTGCATCAGATATTGATAGCAATGAATCATGACTTATGAATCATGTATAATGTCAGTATATCTGAAAAATGATAGTGTATCCGCATAATTGTCTTTTTATGGGATTTTTGTAAATATGAAAAAGGTTGGGATAAATTGAAATTTCTTTACTTCAATATGGGATTTATGTAAGTTACCAAATTATATTTGTACATGAGTAATTATATTCTAAAATAATAAATTAATTTTGAATATTTCACATAAATTTAATAGAGAGTGACAATGGGTATTACACTTTGAAAGCAATTTTTTTTCTTTTTTTTAAATAAAATTTTAGAAACCAACATGAAAAGAGTAGCTAATCTCATATTCATTTTAAATTGTCAAATACAAACATTGAATTATGTTGGATATAAAATATGTCATACCTCCTTTAATTATATGTATTTTAAAAGAGATGACATACTTTATGTGATTAGCATAACTATCTAATAGACGTTTGTGAACATGCACACAGATTTATTTTTCAAAATTTGAATGAAAAACGTCTCATATGAATATCATGTATTTAGATGCTCGACCGGAACAAGTTATCGAAATGAAATGAATTTAGATGCTTGAGTATTGAAATGAATTTTACTAACAAATTTAATGAATTATTAATATATTAAGCCAATTAGTTAATTTATTTTATCAAATAATACTAAACTATTATTTTTATCCATTACTGTCATGACCCAAGCCTAGGGCCTAGACAAGACACGGCGAATGGGGAAGCTGAAGGAACCCCCAAACAAGCCTATTAGCATATCATTCACACATCCTTGGTCGCGGAAGCAAAATAAACAAAAAAATGACGTTAATAAGAAGGGAAGCAGGACTAAGGAATATCTTTCATACCAACATAACATAATAAGAGTCAAACTCAAATATATAGAATACCATATTATCCAACAACACCTCTACGTGGAATGGAGCGGGGGCCAAGACACCTCCCGAGCTTAACCTCAAATTATAAGTACCCAAAAATATTAAACAAGTCTTAACAAGCATGAATGAAAATTTGATATGGTCCTTAGAGTTGAGGACTCACCAAAGGCTTCTTCAAGCAAATCAACTAGCCATGTGGAGGAGGATGATCAATAGGAGCTCTGGTCCCTACATGGTTACATCATGTAGGCATAGAGTATGCGTTAGTACTTGGAATGTACTAAGTATGCGGGGTGCATTGCAACAAAGACATAAGCCATAATAATCAAGATGCATAAATACAATCAATGGATATAAACTCAATATGACATGCATGATCAATGTTTATATCAAAATGTGCATATAAACATTCAACTTGCATAACATAACATTCATATGTGAGGAGACCTTAATTGACATATAAGATCAAGCGAGCTACTACTTGAAATTCTAAAGCATGATAGCTTCTCGGAAAGGTGTGATCTACTTGCCAAGGTAAACCATATTTGACCCCACTTGAAGGGAAACATGAACTAGATGGATCTACTAGTAAAGACCTTTTAGAGAAAGAAAATAATCCTATCGTGACACGTAGTTTAGAGACTAAAGACTTTATATAAGGACCCCTTGAGTTGAGCCCCCACCTTATTCCTCAATTGAGTACATAGTTAAGAGACGAAGACTTTATATAAGTCCCCCTTGAGTCGAGCCCCCACCTTAAGCCTCAATCGGTGCTAAGTCTAATTCCACAGAATACTTGAAATAATTATAAGTTTAATCATAACATGAATAACTTGTAAATACATGATAACATGACATGAGTAGCTCATTCACATACTTGATCCCTACATGGGCATACCTTATACTAGAGGATAGAAAACAATACATGGTCTTGACCCCTTCTAGTAGGTATTGTATTTCATATGAGGGTAGAAACTTATAACATGCTTGACCCTTACTAGTGGGCTTTAGTTGCACATGAGGGTAAATGGGTGATTATGCTTGATCCCTTCACGTGTATATGAGGGTAAATAGTTATTGGCTTGTCCCCTTCATGTACGTATTATTCACTCACAAGAGGGTAGAAATATAGAATAAGGGCTCAACATATTACTTGCAAATCATAGACACTTTACATGAGGTTAATACATGCTTGGGAGCCCATAATTTTCATTAAAATACTTCACTTGTAAGTGGTAAAATAGCCTTTCAACAACCTAAAAATACTTGTCATGTAAATTCATACAATAATGTCACATCAATATCAAGAATCCTTGTCAAGTAATTTAGTCAAACACATGGCGGGCATATGCACATGTACTTAAAATCATGCATTTTAGGAGTAAGAGATAAGAGAATAGTAAGATAAATCCATTTCGAAGTCATTCAAATCAACCCACTAATATTATAGTAAAATTCTCATATTTTAAGAAAGTATCATGTTAGTTTAAATCATTCTTAATCAACCCATCATGATAATATACATCATCTTTTAAAATATGGACATGGGAGCATGAAATCCTTCTTATAAAAAAAAACCTTTATTTTTGAATATCATGAAAATCAATTAAACACATAAGTTCCTTTATAGCTTTTCATAGCATCATAGAGAACATAACTTGAACATCATAAAATCCATCTCAATATCAAACCCCGACTACATTTTTGCATAAAGCATCATTTTTTGTAAAACCCATATAGAGGACGCATATATGTATAATGCATAATAACATCATCATAAACAAGAGTTCATAAATACTCCTAAAATAATTCATAAATTCATAAATACCACATAATTTTGTACTTCATGATAATGCACAAAATAAACCATAATAAAATGCATAGTAGTAATACCATATTCAAGAGTTCATAAAATAACCATAAAGATTCATAAACTTCATGTAGTAGGAGCGGGAGATGGTTAGACTTGTGAAAAGGAAGGTTCCCATAATCAAACCCACATGCCTAAACTTTGGGATTCTTGAAGAAATATTTGGGGAAGACTTGAAGCTTGACTTGGGTTCTTGAAATTCCAAATGTGTTCTTGAGATTCTTGAAATTGAATTGGGGATTGAGTGATATTTTTGGAGAGAATTTGGAAGGGTTTTTGGGAGGGTTTTGAGTGTTCTTGAACTTGAAAATGGTAGAAAATTAGGGTATTCCCGTATATATAGGCATGGGGTTATTACCCAAATGCCTTTGAGCGTAATTGGAAATTAAGAAAAATATTGCACTGGTCTGTGCCCAGGGCACGATGCGGACCAATCGCAGACAGGGGATTTCACCAATTCGAGTCCAAGGCACGATGTGGACGGGTGGTGTATCGTCACTGTTTGTGGTCCCCGTTGCGAAAATAATTTTTTGCTACGGGTCATTTAAAATTCGAGGACCACCCTTTTCCTACACAATTTTGCCCCTAAACAAGAATATGATGTCAAATTTTTTAAATCGTGGATGGATTTTGAGATATACAATAATTACGATAAGGCATTTTCGAAGCACGTGAGGGGTATTACAATATCTCTCCCTTGGGAACATTTGTCCCTGAATGTCAAAGAAATCTACGTAAGATGGGTAATTAGGAGACTTTCAGCCCAACATAAATGCAATAAATGCACTTGAACATCATTTTCAAAAAGTTTCAAATATATACATCAAAAATCACCATAAACTTGTTACCATGAATATGTATGCGTGCAAAAATGACATGAGGGCTAAAAATCAAGACTTGAAATCATAGATCGGACTTAAATTGTTACCTTCGGCTTAAATAGAGTAAAAGAGGTATGGATATCACTTCTTCATTTCCACTTTTGCTTCCCAAGTGACACTTTCAACTTGATGATTCCTCCTAAGGACTTTGACGGATGCCACATCTTTGTTTCTTAACCTTTTTACTTGCCTATCCAATAATTCCACCAGAACCTCCTCATAGGTCATGTTATCCTCCATAACACCCACAACCTCTAAGGGTACAATAACACTTGGGTCACCAATACATTTCCTCAACATAGACACATGAAAGATCGGATGAACCATACTCATATCCGTAGGCAACTCTAATTCATAGGCAACCTTACCGATTCTCCTCAACATCCTATAAGGCCCTATAAATCCTGGGTTTAATTTCCCTTTCTTGCCAAATTGAACCACACCCTTCATGGGTGAGACCTTCAAGTAAACCTAATTGTCAACATTAAACTCGAGGTCTCTTCTCCTCACATCGGAGTAGGACTCTTGCCTACTTTGAGTCATCTTCAATCTTTCCCTTATCAACCTCACCTTCTCCAAAGCCTCCATAACCCAATTCGGGCCCAACAAGGCTATCTCCCCCTTGGGAGAAAACCTTACCTTATCATTTTTCACCAAAGCTTTCAATTTTAGCAAGGTAGGATCAAGGTCTTGTTTGGACTTGACCCCTTCAACCAAAGAAGATTTGGAGCCATCGAAAACCACCACACCACCATCCTTAACTTCATCCAACCTCACACCCAACCTAGCTAACCGGTGTACTTCTCTAGCCACCTCCATGCTACCATCACCAATATGAGCTAGACTACCCATGGATTATCTACTTAGAGCATCGGCCACAACATTAGCTTTGCCTTGGTGATAGTGTACACTCATATCATA
Organism: Solanum virginianum; assembly: GCA_000787875.1. NCBI lineage: Eukaryota > Viridiplantae > Streptophyta > Magnoliopsida > Solanales > Solanaceae > Solanum > Solanum virginianum. Next base: position 26,947 of record DF360460.1, on the reverse strand, counting down.
ATCCTTAATGAGTTCTAACCACCTTCTGTGCCTCAAGTTAAGATCTTTTTCTCTGAACACATATTGGAGACTTTTGTGGTCGGTAAATACATCTACATGAACTCCATAAAAATAATGATGTCATATTTTCAAAATAGATACCACACTGCTAATTCAAGATCATGGGTAGGATAATTAAGCTCATGCACCTTTAGTTGACAAGAAGCATATGGATAACCTTGACATTTTGCATCAATACACATCCTAAACCAATCCTTGAGGCATCACAATAAACTACAAACCCTTCTAATCCTTCCGATAAAGCCAAAATAGAAGTGGAGATAAGCTTGTCTTTCAAAGTTTGTAAACCTCTTTCACCTTCACCAGTCCAAACAAATTTTGCCTTCCTTATGTCAATTTTGTCTAAAGGAAAACAAGTCAAGAGAAACCATTCACAATACTTGGGTAGTACCTTGCCAATCCCAAGAAACTCCTAATATCCCGAGGAGTCAAGGGCCTAGGTCAATTCCTTATCAGCTCCTTCTTCTTATGGTCCACTTTAATCCCATCACCCGATGCCACATGCCCTAGGAATTCAACCTCTTTCAATCAAAATTCACATTTATCATATTTAGCAAATAACCTCTCATCGCTCAAAATTTGTAACACCACCCTTAAATAATTCATATGCTCTTCTTCATTCTGGGAATAAATCAGTATATCTATAAAGACCACCACAAATATATCAAGGTAAAGACCCTATTCATGAGATCCATAAATATTTCTGGTGCACTAGTCAAGCCAAAAGACATTACTACAAATTCTAAGTGTCTATACCTAGTCCAAAAAGTCATCTTGGGAATATCACACTCCCTTACCCTCACTTGGTGGTACCCGGACAGAAGATCAATCTTAGAAAAGTGACTAACCCCTTGTAGTTGATCAAATAAGTTGTTTATCCTTGGTAGAGAATACTTGTTCTTTATAGTGACCCTATTGAGTTGTCGATAATTAATGCACATTCTAAGTGAGCCATCCTTTTTTCTTACAAACAACAACGGTGCATCTCAAGATGACTTGCTAGGCCTTATGAAACCCTTCTCTAATAAATCCTTTAATTGATCCTTCAACTTTTTTAACTTTGTCGGGGCCATACCGTAAGGGGGAACAGAAATGGGTTGTGTATCAGGGAGGAGGTCTATACCAAAGTCTATTTTCTATTCAGCAGGAACATTGGGAAGCTCATTGGGAAAGACATCAAGAAACTTATTGACCACCAGAACTGACTTAATAGGAAGGACTTTAGACTCAACAACCCTAACCTTTACAAGATGGTAAATGCAACCCTTAGAAATCAATTTTCAGGCTTTAAGGCAAGAAATAAACCTATCCTTAACCACCACATTATGACTTTCCCACTCAACGATGGGCTCATTAGGGTATTGGAATCTAACTTTACGGGTTCTACAATTAATATCAAAATCTACCATGTCAAGTTCAACAAAATCACAAGGTAATACTTTATGCAGTATAGACACAGGGTAATCACTACAGACTCTTCTAGCAATAAGGGACTCCACAGCAGAGGTAGACATTTCATGGGTTTCACACAATGATTCAGGAGACACATGAAGCTTATTGGCAACAAAAGGAGTAATGAAAGAAAAAGTGGCACTCGGATCTAATAAAGCATACACATCATAATAAAAAACCTTTAACATACCGGTGAAACATCATGGTAGGTCTAGCGACCTTTAGAGGGATATAATTGAGATCATCAATGGCTATCCTCATAACATTTAGTAATCCATGGACAATGCCTCAACTTATGATCTTTTGTGCCGCAACTAAAACAAGCACTCAAACCGGCCAAACAATCCCCCAAATGGTACCTTCTACACTTGTAGCACATAGGAGAAGCTTGAACACCAGCACCTATGCCTTTTCTTTGAGCATATGGACAATCAACGATCTTGTGTCTCATCTTGTAACACCCATAGCAAGCATTTGAATCCATCAAGCATCTTTCATTATGATTCCTTCTACATTTTAGGCACCCTGAAAAACTTACCCCACCACTGCCATCGAGCCTAACATACGGAAGTCCACCTTTAAATTGAACCCTTTTCCTCCTTTCTGCGGGGCCACAGGATAATTCCTCATCTTACACCCAATATGGCCACATTTAAAACAAATTTTAGTGCCAAACAAACACCTTTCTTGATGCTTCTTGCCACACCTTTGACAAGTGGCAAAAGGAATCCTTTTGTTTTTATACTTAGGCACCGGTAGACTATTAAAAGATGAAGCACCATTAACTCGGGCCCTCTTAGCCTTTCTCTCTCCTCCTATTATTTGAAATCATGGGAGGTACCCACTTGTTTGTTGAGTTGAGTGGTTACAACCTTGGCCTATAGCCATAGAGCATTGCGAATCTCTGTATCTGATATGTTATTGTGAGAAAGATGATCCTCGAGTAAGGGATGGTCATCATCTTGTCCACCACTCTAAATAGCTTGAGACATTTTCTAAAATGTAATGGTTAGGAATAAGAAATAAGCCTTAGAGGACCTAGCTCTACAGCATGAATAGATCATGAAGAAGTGAAACATTTTGTAAAATACCTCATAGCCTCCTATTCATAGTTGTAGCATGCTTCACAACCATGAATAAGACTCTAATCCACGTAGTGTATTGAATTTTCGAGGACTGTTAACAACCTAGTGCTGTGATACCGAGTTATTCATGACCCAAGCCTAGGGCCTAGATGTGACACGACAAATGGGGAGCCAAAAAGAACTCCAAACAAACCTCTTAGCGCAACATTTACACATCCATGGTCGAGGAAGTAAAATAAACAACAACAAATAACGTTAATAAAAAGGGAAGTGAGACTAAAGAGATGTCTTTAATACCAAGATAACATAATAAGAGTCAAACTCAAGTAGATAGAATACTATATTATTGAAAGGACACCAAAAAGTGTCCAAAAATATGCCTCGGGAGTGTTTGGAATCGTAATTTTCATATATCTCAAAATACATGCGCGATATCAAAAATTTGACATCATATTCTTATTCAAGGGGTCAAATTGAGTGGGCAATGGGTCTAACCCTAATTTATGAGCAACCGTAGCAAAATTCAAAAATCACAAAAATGCAATTTCCAGTGAGGTTTTCGTGCCCCTGGCGTGACGCACCAAGGGCGAGCCTCAGTGTAAATTTTGTCCAATTTTTTCTTCTGGTCCAAGGCTTTTGGGTCTTGGCCCTAAATGAAAATATCTATACGTAGCCTTATTTCACCCTCATATCATTCAAGACATTCTTAAATACACTCTCAAACACTTAGACAATATTTCATCTCCAATTTTCAAGTCTCAAAACTCATTTGGATTCTAAGGTTATCATTCAAGCTTCAAGTCTACATCTTTAATCTTCATCAAGCTATTCTCCAAAATCAAGGTATGTGCGTTTCTTTCATGGGTTCCTTTCTCCCGTGATACCCAAGCTCTCTTTTACTTAAACTTGCATGATTTAAAGTTCATTTACTCATGGTCTTACTTATTATGAATTTCATCGCACACTATGTAGGGCTTTCATAAAAGTATGGTTGTTTTAGCATGTTTTGAGCTATGAATCTAAGATCTATTATGAGATTTGATGAAGGGTGTTAATATACCAATTTGGTGAGTGAAGAATGTCGGTCCACTATGTTGATTAGTGACATGGATTTTTCTCATTTGATGACCTATGCCAAACAAATGGAGGAGTAAAAGTTGAGGATGATAAGGAGTCAGGCCAAGATGGTGTTACCAAGTATCTATTAATGGCTTTACATTGAATTTTCTAGCATGATTTCTCTCTTGAATTGCATGACTTTACAGTAGCACTACACACCCACCAAGTGTTTGATAAAATATCCGGGTATGCTTTTCTTGAGGAATTGAAGGTCCAATGTATGTTTTATGAGTTAAATGATTATATGATGATGAAAAGAATGTATGTACATGATATTATCTCTATAGTGTCGAGAATTGACCAAGCCTCACTCGGAGGGTTGTAGGCTCGAGTAACCTTATTGAGGGGTTTATACCTCAATCACCTCGCTCGAGAGGTGGTTGGCTCGTGTAACCATGTCAAGGGGTTTGTACCTTGATAACCACATTAGAGGGTTTGTACTCTATCAACCATGCTGGGGGGTTTGTACCTCATCAACCATGTTGGAAGGTTTGTACCTCACCAACCTATTGAGGGGTTGGTACCTCATTCGCCTCTCCTAGGGAGTGGATATGCACTAATAATTGTCTTTCCTCACACATGTATTATGTTCAATAGAAGTATAATTTTACTTTAAGCATCATTCATACCTGCCATATTGCTATATGCTCATCCATTGCCTATGTTATACATTTTGCTTATGGTGCTTATCACTTGTTGCATTGCATCCTACATACTTAGTACATTCAAACATACTAATGCATACTCTATGCCTACATGATGTCACCATGTAGGAATTAGAGCCCCACTTGATCATCTTTTTCCACGTGGAACGATGTTTATGATCTCATACTATATCCTAAGACTATCTTTCTTTTATGTATATACTGACTATGAGGCTAAGCCCAGTAGCTTATCTTGGCCATTGCTAATTATCTAAGTTGTAAGGGTGTTGTTGGACATGTTTGTATTATGCTATGAGCTTTGACTCTCTCTTGACCCTTAATGTTTATGATATGAAAGTTGTCCCTTAGACCCATTTATCCCTAATTGCTATCTCTTTTTTGTATTTTATTGCTTTTCCCACCAAGGATGTGTAATGATATGTTAAGAAGCTTGATTGGTGTCCCTTCGAGTTCCCCATGCATCATAAACTTGGTATCAGAGCACTAGGTTGTTAGATTCCTGGAGTCCAACACACCGTATTAGTTAGAGTCTTATTCATGGTTGTGTTGTGCACCACAACTATGAGTAAGAGGCTATGAGGCATTTTAGGAAATATTTCCCTTCTTCATGTTCTAAGACTCTTATTCATGATTGTGTTGTGCACCCCAACTATGAATAGGGGGCTATGAGGCATTTTAGGAAATATTTCCCTTCTTCATGTTCTAAGTCGTGCTATATAGTTGAAATAACAATTTTCCCCTAACGATTTATTCTTTGCTATGCTAGATCATGCCTAACATAAGAGAAAGAAGAGCCCGCACTCCTGAGGATCAACCGCCTCATGGTAAGATCTGGGATGCTATCACTTTACTTGTAAAAGTTGTGGCTAATCAAGGCAATCAGGGGGCCCAAGCCCCTCATGCTCCTACACCAGCATTTCAGGTGAGAGACTTCATGAGAATGAATCCTTCAGAATTCTATAGATCAAAGATGGATGAGGACCCTCAAGAGTTCATTGATGAGGTCTACAAGGTTTTAGCTATTATGGGTGTTAGATCGGAGGAGAAGGCAGAGTTAGCAGCTTACCAACTCAAAGGGGTGGCACAAATATGGTTTAACTAATAGAAGAAAGAGAAGGGAGTCAATAATGTTGTGCTTTGGGAGGAGTTCAATGTGGTTTTTCTTAATCATTTCTTCCCTCTTAAGCTTAGGGAAGCTAAATTGGTGGAGTTTATGAATTTGATACAAAGGTCTATGAGTGTAAGGGAATATTCCCTCAAGTTTACTCAACTCTCTAAATATGCTCCTCACTTAATTGCCGACCTAAGGTCTAGAATGAACAAGTTTGTGATGGGTGTTGCCAATTTGGTGAGTGAAGAATGTCGGTCCACTATGTTGATTAGTGACATGGATTTTTCTCATTTGATGACCTATGCCAAACAAATGGAGGAGTAAAAGTTGAGGATGATAAGGAGTCAGGCCAAGATGGCCCGTTTTGAAGGGAAGTTCCAAAGTCGAAAGGGTGGCCGGTTCCATCAAGGCCAAAGATCTTCTCCTACATTCAAAAAAAGTGTTGCCAATGACTTTCCAAGGGCCCAAGGTGTTAGAGATTTAGCTCCAAATGGTGGGTGTCCAAAATATGGTAGGGGTGATAATGGCCTGTGCTGAGGGATACTAATGCATGTTATGGTTGTAGAGAAGTTACGCATAAGGTGGTGGATTGCCCCTGAAATCGCAACAAGGGCAAGGAGGTTCGTCCATGGTAAGGGTCATAGAGGGCCATGCTTGAAGGACACTAATGCATGTGTTGGTTGTAGGGAAGTCTATCACAGAAAGGTGGATTGCCCTTAAAATTGCAACAAGGGCAAGGAGGTTCGTCCCAAAGGTGCTAATGCGATCCCATTGGGGAGAGGTGGTAGACAAGATGGTGCCCCAAGGCACAATCGGTTTTATGCTTTGCATGGGAGGCAATGGGTTGATGAGGTTTTCGATGTTGTTACTGGTATGTTAAAAATCTTTAACTTTGATATATATGCATTAATTGATCTGGGTGCCACTCTTTCTTTTGTTACCCCCTTTGTTGTCAAAAAGTTCCATGTTAATCCCAATTTGTTGATGCATTGATTGATTTGGGTGCCACTCTTTCTTTTGTTACCCCCTTTGTTGCCAAGAAGTTTCATGTTAAGCCCGAATTGTTATGTGAATCATATGAGGTGTCTACTCCTATTGGTGTATTTATTATTACTAGAAAGGTTTCTAAAAATTGTCCCATTTGCATCTTACATAAAATGTTCCTTGTGATCTTTTTGAGTTGGATATGATTTATTTTGATGTCATTCTTGGGATGGATTGGTTTCATGCATACTATGCCTCTATTGATTGTAGAACCCGTAAGGTCAAATTCTAATTCACAAATGAACTTGTTCTTGAGTGGGAGAGTCATAATGTGGTGATCAAGGATATATTCATCTCTTGCATTAAAGCCCGTAAGTTGATCTCTAAGGGGTGTCTTTATCATCTTGTGAGGGATAGGGATGTAGAGTCTAAAGTCCCTTCTATAGAGTTGGTTCCGATTGTAAATGAGTTTTTTGATATCTTTCCAAATAACCTCCAGGTGTTCCTCTCGAAAGGGAAATAGATTTTCGTATAGACCTCCTCCCCGACACTCAACCCAATTTTATTCCCCCTTACCATATGGAGTTAACGGAGCAATTTAGAGACTTATTGGAGAAGGATTTTATTAGCCCTAGCCAACCACCTTGGGGTGCACCGGTGTTGTTTATGAAGAAGAAGGATGGGTCTCTTTGAATGTGTATTGACTACCGACAACTTAATAGGGCCACCATCAAGAATAGGTATCCTCTTCCAAGGATTGATGATTTGTTTGACCATTTGTAAATGGCTAGCCACTTCTCTAAGATTGATCTTCGGTCGGGGTACCATCAAGTGAAGGTGAGAGAGTGTGATATTCCTAAGACAGCCTTCCGGGCTAGGTATGGGCATTATAAGTTTGTTGTGATGTCCTTTGGGTTGACCAATGCACCGACTATATTCATGGTTCTTATGAATCTTGATTTGTTTGTTGTGGTCTTTATTGATGATATTTTAATTTATTCTCATAGTGAGGAAGAGCATATGGGTCATTTGAGGGTTGTGTGGCAAAGGTTAAGGGAAGAGAAGTTGTATGCTAAATATGAGAAGTATGGATTTTGGTTAAAAGCGGTTGCCTTCTTGGGTCATGTGGTATCAAGGGATGGTATTAAGGTGGATCCTAAAAAGATGGATATGATTAGAAATTGACCTAGACCATTGATCCCGTCGGACATTGGAAGCTTCTTGGGCTTAGCGGGTTACTATCAGAGGTTTGTGAATAGGTTCTCTTCGATCGCTTCTCCTATGACCAAGTTGACTCAAAAGAAACCAATTTTGTGTGGTCCAATGAGTGTGAAAGAAGTTTCTAAACATTGAAAGATAAGCTTATGCCCGATCATATATTGTCACTACTAAAAGAGCTAGCTAGGGAGGTCCATCGGTTGGCTAGATTGGGAGTTAGGTTGGAAGAGGGTGTTGGTGGTGGTATTGGTGTTGATGATGGTTCTAGATATTCATTGGTTGAGGAGGTGAAAGCTAAGCAAGATCTTGATCCCTCCTTGTTAGAATTGAAGGCCTTGGTAGAAGATAGAAAGGTGGAGGTTTTCTCCCAAGGGAGAGATGGTGCTCGTTGGTACCATGGTATGTTGTGTGTGCTTTGTATTAATGGCTTGAAGGAAAAGATTCTTCATGAGGCTTATGGTTCTTCTTACTCTACTCACCCCAAGTCTACTAAGATGTATAGAGATTTAATAGAGGTGTATTGGTGGGGAGACATGACGAGGGACATTGCCAAATTTGAATCTGATTGCCATAGTTGCCAATAAGTCAAAGCCGAACAGCAAAGGCCGGGTGGGTTAACCCAAGACATAGAGATTCCTACTTGAAAGTGGAAAGATATTAATATGGATTTTGTGGTTGGCTTGCCTAAGATTAGAAAGAGTTTTTATTCCATTTGGGTTATGGTTGATAGGATGACAAAATTGGCTCACTTTCTACCAGTTAGGATAACCTATGGGGCTGAAGATTATGCTAGGTTGTACACCCATGACTTGTTGAGAATTCATGGGGTTTCTTTGCCCATCATGTCGGATCATGATGCACTATTTACTTCAGACTTTTGGAGGTTTTTCCAAAGAGGTCTTGGAACCAAGGTAAAGCTTAGTACGGCCTTTAACCCTCAAATGGATAGCAAGCCAAAAAAAATATCCAAACACTTGAGGACATGCTTAGGGCTTGTGTATTGGAGCTTAAGGGTAGTTAGGATGATCATTT
>DF360461.1:49232-61792 GCA_000787875.1 Solanum virginianum | reverse complement strand
GAGCACTTACCAATAAAGAAATAAAAGAATAGGTTGTTACATTTAATTTCTCATATTGACACTCAACTAATAATGTTATTAATATTTCAATTTCTTTGTGATTTTAAAAAAAAATTTATGAGACAGTAACTATAATTATTGGAACCAACATGGGTTGTGATGCACTGGTGGGAGTGCTTCACTCTTAACCAGAGGTCTCGAGTTTGAGTTTTGGGAATGAAAAAAATCCTGTTGGGAGTACCACCCTAAATGAATCTTGCAGTGCATGATCCGAATCTAGTCAAAATTCCACGAACTCCGAACGCCGGGTGAAAAATAAAAAAACTATAATTATTGGATTGTACGAGAAATCTATCTCCACTTTTTAAGTCCCACAAAAAGACATAATCACTTTTGAGGATAGAAATGAATCCAAAGTCTTTCACTTTATATGTTGCATGCTTGTTACTTTAACATTATTTTAATATCTTCTTAATGACATAATTAATTCTACAAAGAACATTTTGATAATATGGCTTAAAGCATGTGTGGTTAGCCAGGTTCCTGTAAATTAACTTTTTAATTAATTAATTTAATCACTAATTAATGACAGGTAAGGTCAAGCCGAAAGACAATTAATTTGACTTAATTAACTCACAATTCGTTAATTAAGGCTCATGAAATATAATCAATGGAAATTAATTAAGAGTTAAAAATTTTATCTAATGTTTGAGAGGCCAACTTCTGTAAGATATTATTAAAATTAATATAGTATAATTATTGTTAGCGTGAAATTTACAATATTGTTTTCTTTTTACCTTCCATGATTGTAACATCTAAAAGGTTTTTGGTAAAATGCTTAAGTCAAAGGAAAAATTATAGTTCAAAAGTGTTGAACGTGTGTAGTGCACTTGAAATTAAAGTTGAAATTAATCACTAGAGATGAATGGATAATTGATTATCATAAAATTCCTCTAAAATATAAAAAATCGAAATAAATACAAATATTGTTATAATAAGCAAAATTTATTATTTGTATCATAAGTCCCTGACCCACAAAGTAGCTTGATGGTTGGATACACACTCCCAAGTCCCAAGACGAAATTATTGTGGAACTTCATTTCATCGAAATTATTGCCTGGTCATTTCAAAATCGTATATACATGTAAAAAAAAAAATTTCAAAAGATAGACTCTTTTGCAAATCTTGATTGCGATTTTCAGTTTGATTAGATCTTTCTGAGTGAATAATGAGTCAGTCATAAACAATTATTGATTGGTAATAAAATACAACCAATTCATTGTAACTAGAAAAGTAAATTTTTGTAACTAGACTCACAATGCCAAAGTTCGAAGATGTTTGGGGCTAGTGGTGTAGTGAAATAGTTGCAATTCCTCTTTTAATTAGAGAATATATAATAGAGGTTCAAGCCATGACAATAAATAAATTACATTAATCAAGTTGATGATTTCGTCTACACGTGATAAATAACTCCAAACTCGAGTTCTAGAGGCTAGATACTCATTTATTTAGTGGTTTTTGAAAATGTCAAGGCTCAAAGACCTTTAGATAGAATACTGTGATGATAAATGATTGAGATTTCTCTTTTTTTGATCCTTAAAAGGACTTAAATTTAGAAATAACGAGAATAATGAACTCTTTGATAGTAAACACTTTATCTGACAGTAAAAATTATTTCATATAAATTTAAATTAATCAAGTTAATTAACTTTAATATTAATGATTACAAAATTTGTGATTCCAGCCAAGAAATTAGACTGTTGAAAGTGCTTTACTGCGGTTTTGGAAATCATCAACTAGTATTAGAATGTTCTATTGTGGGGTCAAGTAAAGGGTCATTTTAATTAATGGGGTATGACTCAATAAATATTTCATTATTTAATAATATTATTATAATGAAGAACCCTACTTCATTAATCATGCAAAACGGGATGAATTCAAGAAAATAATATTTTATCAAAATATGAATTAAAATTATATATAATATATATAGATTTTTATGATAATTGGATAGAGATTGGCTTTTGAGTGTAAAGATAGAAGGGAGCTTGATTGCAAGATTCACCTGTCAAGCAGCAGGGACGATAGTCGGCAAAATTAAAATAGAAATATCAATTGATTCGTCGATCCTTCAAAAAAGAAATAAGTAAGGTTCCATCGTTGAACGACAAATGAGAAATTTATGAAAAGTTACATAATATATATATAGATAGATAGATTTTTTTGACGATTCGATTTTTCTTGAATTCCGCATTATGAAAAATTCAAACAAACACTATCACTACATATTATGATTCATTATTTTGCGCTCATCTTAATCTGATCTAATTTTTGTATATGTATTTGGACAATGACTTATTATTAATTTCACTTAATTTTTTCTATTTAAATTTAATTTACTTTATTCATTTATTTCTTTTATTATACTTATTGTGCATATATTGATCTGATATAAATACTTCAATTATTCGCATAATTTTTTACCGTTTTGTTTAATTGATTTAATATTATAGGAGATCTTTTCCAACTATTTGAAAAGAACTTTGATTTGATCACATATAATACTATGCTAAATATCTTTGTTAGATGTTTATTTCTAAGATTAACTCGATTATTAGATGGTGAAATATCTTCTAGAGATTTTATGTGATTTGATAGATGAAAATAATAATAACAAATAGGAAATGGAAGTCCTTTTACTAACTCTTTATCACATCTAAACATTATTCACCATATAACACTTTGAGTCGTTTGGTAAGTGAGATATAAGGTGTAATAATTTTAATATAAAATGTGATTAGACTATTATATTGTATTTAATTATGAATATTAATTAATTTTGAGATATAATTGTGTGATTAATGATAGTGTTGGAGCTAAGAATTTGATAATATTCATAATAGCTACTCCTTCTGTTCACTTTTACTTGTGATTGTTTTGTTTTTCGAAATCAGCTTGATTAAATTTTAAATCTAAATTGAAGTAGCTAAAACTTAATATTTGAAATCTAAAATTTAGATGGTTGAAAACTATAAAAAAAATGTTATAAGTTGCAATCCTTCTGATATTAATATGATGAAAAATACCTTTTAAAATGTTGGTAAAAGTTTATATAATTTGATCTCGATAATTGAAATAGTGACAAATAAAAGTGAAAGAAGAAAGTAATATTTAATATTTATATACCACATAATATTCCAAGGATGAGTTTAGTGCATAAGTTTATCCTTCACCTAAGATGACTTCGCCCATGATTTTATATTTTTATATAAAAGATGAGATATGCTAACACTAAAAAAATATCTCAACATATATTTCAATTATTAAGTTATCTTTATTTATCTCATCTCGATAATTAAACGACCCTTAAGATTTAACTAGTTGATAGTGAGTGTGAGGGACAACATGGTACATAAATAAATTTAAAAAAGAATAATTAAAAGTATATAGAGAAATTAACCTTATAAAGGAGACATACATGATCAAAGATGAGATACTATATATGTAATTATGTATTAAACAAAAATAAAGAGAAAACACAACATTATTAAAGTGAGAAAAAAAACCTAGGATAAAGAATCCAGCTTGAAAATTATGCTTTATAACTTAAGATTCTCCAAATCCAATGACTTGCCTAATATCAAATAAACTAATTATAGAGTATATTACTCATCATGTACACTAACGTTTTTTTAATTCTATAACCATCGATACTCATTTCGGGGCCTGATATTTTTGAGATAATTTTTTGAAAATAATAATATTTCTATCTTTATGAGATAGTGGTAAGGTTTGCATACATTTTACTCTTCTCAAACCCCACTTGTAGAATATCACTGGGTATATTGTTGAACGGTCGATACTTGTATTGAATATGGCTAAATTTAAATTCGTGTTGAAAAATTTCGTATTGAAGAATAAAATACTCCTTATAAAAATGATTTCATATTTAGAGTTTGAACTCAAAATTTTCTAATTAAAAATGAAAGAATAATTATTACTCCACGTCCACCGTCACACCACCTTCTCTCTCTAATATATAATATATACATATTTAAATTTATGGCATATCCCATAATAATATGTCCTTCAGCTTTAGCATTAAAACTTTAATCAAATTCCAAGCTCCTTATCCATATCCACTTTGAAGTGACTCATTTCCAAATTAAAGAAAAATAGTTAAAATAAAATGAAAATTAAAAAAAGGAAAAATAGTTAGATGTATAAAATATCTCGTATTTATGCAAAGTTCAAAAAGGAGTCGCACCCTTGAAAGGAGTGTGATGTAAACGATATATCTGATAGAATATCAATAGCTCAAATTCGTGATACATAAATCAGATATAATTAATTTTATCGTCGCTCCAAGAGTCTCTTTCGGACTAAATTGAAAATTTGGAAGTATAAAAGATGATTAGTGTAAGAAGAGAAAGGCCAATAATTCAAGATTGTCTCCACCTTTACTATTTTAAATTGTTTTTAGACAACTGTTTAGCCACTAAATATTGATTAATTAAATAAAATAACAATATGCTTTGCATAGTGTAAAGTTGCAAGTGTACTTCCCAATTAAAAAGATCTCATCTTTTTTTTTTCTTTTTATTACATCCGTACATCACACGGATCATTACTATCTTTTCTTTTTGGTTACTTTTATAAAATTCTTTCTGTTTTTTTTTATTTTAAAAAATCAGTAATTATAACTTTTAAGGTGGTTTTTGGATTTGATTTTGGTTCAATATTTGTTGCGAAAAAGCATTTGGAATATATTTCGCTAATTTTATTTAATCAGGAATGATTTGGAAGATTCAAAATAAAAAATAGTTGTATTTGCTAGCAACAATATAACATTCCTCGAAAGAAGTTTTTACGGGATCCCTAAGAAATCTATCGATCAATTCTGATTCTTTCTTTTTTTTTCTTGATTCTTTTTCGATCGAGATTGAGCATTTTAAATTTCCCATTTAGCAAAAAATCACAATTTTTAGTAATTACACATTACACGTGTATGTTTTTTTCAGAATTTTAACAAATAAATAGAAAAATATAATTCGAAAATATACCTCATCAAAAATTAAACGATAAGTATCATAACACGTATGTAGTTATGCTAAGTTCAAGTAAAAATATATTTTCTTAAAAGACCTTCAAAGTCTTAATTTGGCAAAAAAAAAAAAAAGCAGAAAATATAAACTTTATTTTATATATTAAAAGAAATAAGAGTAGAATTCTGATATAAGAAAGTTTCCAAATTAAACATTACTTCATGGTTACATTTTTAAACATTTTAAAGATTCCCACTAATTACTTGACTTTTAAATAAATAACAAGGACAATTTTCAGTGGAAAAAATAAATATATTTTGGAGTGGAATAATAATCCATCAAATCAATATTGGAACGTAATATATACTTTTGACATTCCAAGCCAATATTTAAAATAAAAATAAAATTAGTTACAAAAATTATCGCTAATCTGTCATTAAATAGCTTATACATAGCTAACAAAATTTTAAAAATATATCATAAAATAGAATTAGTGACTGATTTTAATATTTAACGATAAAAGATGTTTGTTGCTAATTTTAAATTTTTATTTTTAATTATTTTTTTTTTGTAATTTCCAGTTTCGAACATTATAATCTTCTAGAGACACTAATACCAACTCATTTTTTTATTATCATTAATATAATCAGTTTTTTAATTTTAGTTTTTTGATCTTATCTTTATTTTGTTTTGTTTGTCACATTTTTTATTTGGAGTATTGTATACTATGGTCCGGCACAATATATTTTTATTTCATTCTATATTAGCTGTAGTTGATCAACAAAATTTATTAGTCCATACTATATAACTTGTATAATATGTAATAAAAATAAAATCTGAAAATATAAGTGCACAAATCAAGAATAAGCGTATAATCTGGACTAGCAAAAGAATCAGAATTATCGAGCTGGTTGAACAAGTGATCTCCAAAATTTAAAGTTTCAGATTTAAAACCTCTTCGTTCTTTTTCAATTGAGCTCATGATCCTTGATATTCGTTCAGAATTCTCTATGTACAAACCATATATGTCACCCTACCAAAATCGACGTTCCAGATTCAATTAACCCATTGAAAATTGAATCTGAAGTCTCCTTGATTCAAAACTCGATAAGTCACAAGTAAACTAACTTAACACTCAAATAGCTTCTTACGAAGCATAAGACTTGTTTAGTATTGTTCAAACTTGTCTAGTGCTATTTATCTTTCTGATGTAATTTATGAGCGAGTTCCCTCGTCAACATAAAAAATTACAAATCATCACTTGGAACACCACCTGTTCCCTAATGACGTACTAAGGACATGTTTAGCCTGATATTTTTCACAAAATTAATCTTATTTTAAGTGGACCCCAATACCTAAAATGGAATTCAACAAATTATAATTAATTAAGTAATGGTCATTACCGTGTACCAATCTCCTTAAGAAGTAAGTTTAATCAACACCTGGTTTTTTTTTATTGGTTAACTAGTGACTTTCATGATTAAAAAATTATCACCTAATTATTTTATTAATTAACTTTTTTTAAACATTAAACATAACAAGAAAAATTCCATCTTAAAGTGTTTTTTGAGTGTGTCAAGTTGTCCAAATACATTAACCTGTGTTATACGTGGCATTTGTCTATGAAACTTAGTGTTGTTTTTGTTAAAAATTTTTTTTTTTTATGAGGAATCACTTTTTTGTGTGTGTCTTTTAATATTAAATAAATATACTTATGTGATCTGATCAAGATGTGAGCATGTCACCCAATCCCTTAGCAATCTTCTTTTTTTGTTTTGCCCTTTATAACCTTTTTGGATATTTTCTTTTCAGGAGCGATGAAACTAGAATTTCAATTAAGGAAATTCAGCAAATACATGAATTAGTTAGAATGGAATTCGACATTTACTATATATATAACAATAATATTTTTAGTGAAATTTTATAAGTGAGGTCTGAAGAGAGTAAAATATATGCAGACCTTACCACTATCTCATAGAGATAAAAATGTTGTTTTCAAAAGACCCTCCTCTCAAAAATATCAGACTCCAAAGGCATCTAATATATAAATAAAAAATAATTTTAATTATATACATATAATATAATTTTTTGTAAATTTTTTTTACATGAACCCCTAATCAAAGAGGGGCTCCGCCACTGCTTTTGGGCATTCATTTTTGTTCAATATATATATATATATATATATGCAATAAAACATATGCTCTCCTCATCATAATCATATCAACTATTAATTACAATGAACTATTACAAATTATAGCTAGTATAATCATTCTATAATCAATATACACAATAATTATTTACTAACTATACATTTGTTATATACTGAATATACATCAACGACAATTACAGTCTATTCGATTAGACAAGTGGAATTGTTTTTAGTTGACTCGTTAAAAACATTTCGTTATCTCATTTTATGCGGCACACTTTGACTCGTCACAATATTTAACAAAAAAAGAAAGAATTTTAAAATTTGTGGTCGAAAATAATTCTTAAATATTTATGTGACTGAGAATCTTTATCTACTTCTTTTTAAACATGCTAAAAAAACAGAATACAACATAAAATGAGACAACGGAAACAACATAAAAAGATGTAGATAAGGATAGTATGGTATTTTAACAAGTCAAGTGGCATGAGTTATGATACAGATCATATCTAGCTTGTAATTAAAAAAAATGATATTGTTGATTTGAAAAGGACATAAAAATTGACTAATATAAAGAAAGTGTCCTAGCTTTGGCTTACAAATATAAATACCCAACAAACACTTGCAGATTATGTCACAAAATATTTTTAGCACAAAGCAACATAGCTTATAATACCTAAATATATATTACTCCTCTTTTAAACCATAAACAAAAAAAAATTATATATTATGGTTTGTGAAATAATTAGTGAACAAATTGGGAACAATTGGGGATTTATTGAAGAAATTGGATGGAGAAAAGGGCCATGGACTGCTGATGAAGACAGATTACTTATTGAATATGTCAAGTTGCATGGTGAAGGCAGGTGGAATTCTGTTGCAAATCTTACAGGTAATAATTATAAATAATATATACATATATTTGCAAAATATCAGTCGTTTAATTTGTGTGTTTGGTACGAGGAAAAATATATTTTAGAAGAAAGTTGTTTCTCTCAGCCCCTTTCAAATCATGAGTATGTTTGATCTTTCATACAGAACACCTTAATGTTATTAACTAGCTTTAGGTTCAGGTTCAGAGTTCAAGATTTAAAAAAATATGAATTTTTAATGAATACTTTTAAAAATACAAAAACTTATATTTATTTATGGGTTATTTGGTTCTTGTAGGGTTGAGAAGAAATGGAAAAAGTTGTAGGTTGAGATGGGTAAATTACTTGAGGCCAGACTTGAAGAGGGGGCAAATAACCCCAAATGAAGAAAGGATCATTATTGAGCTTCATGCTAGATGGGGCAATAGGTAATTTGCAACTTTACTTTAATCATGAAAATAATTTTTATTATCTTCTTAATTAAACTTAATATTTGACAATTTCTTTTCTAAATTTTAATAGATGGTCAACTATTGCTCGAAGCTTGCCTGGAAGAACAGACAATGAGATCAAAAACTATTGGAGGACGCATTTCAAGAAGAAGACGAAGAACTTGTGTGATAACTCTGAGAAATCACGAGCACGTCTTTGGAAAAGGCAACAGTTCCATCAACAACAACGACAACAGATCAACAATCAAATCGAGGTAAAAAGGGTGATGCCATTACCAACTATGCCTCATCAATCAAAGCAAGAAATGACCATTTTGTACCCAAACAACACAATTGATCAACAAGAGCAAGTTGGCTTATTCTACTCAATGCTCAATAACAACTCAACTTCTATATCACCACTTGAACCCTCTTCATCAAATGAAGATGTTATGTGGGATGACTTATGGAACTTGGATGATTTTTATGGCCATTTTATCAACACTACAACTTATAACAAAACCAACAACACTCCTTGCCTACAACCTATGGCTACTATTCCAACTTTTTACTAAATCCTCAAGAAGTAATTTCCCTCTTTCAATCCTAATTTTGTCAGTATTTGTGTGACCAATAAGTTATGTATTCGATTCGTGGAATCAGCTACCAACGCTAGCATTAAGGTGGATGGACTACATTACAACTCTGATCCTATGGGGTGTGACTCAGTACTCTTCTCTGAACGTTGCATGAATGCAGTACTTCTCTAAACGTTGCATGAATGCAGAATACTTCGTGCACTGAACTGTATTTTTTGTTTACTACTTGTTACTAGTTGGATGTTAACCAAAGAAGGTTCATTGTCCAACCAACAAGAGAGATATTGCAATTTGTCCTGGATTACATATGAAGGTTCAATAAATTGTAAGTCTCTTGATTAGTACTTTAGTGTAATTTATATTAGAACATGTACTTTGTGCTATCTGAGCTGCAAAAATAGCCCAGTACTGGTGATTAATGTCATGGTCATGTTGAGGAAATTGTACCATAATTGCCAAAAATAATTAGGTTGCTTGGAATTTTATACCCTTTTTTCCCAAAAAAAAAAAAAAGTTTTCCTATGAACCTATTCTTAATTTGTGCATATCATCTTTGTGCAGGAGCTATGCTAATATCGGATATATTCGAAGGAACATTACTTGGGAATTCAACACATTTAATGTCACTCAACTTTCTTAAAAAACTTTTTGAAAGGACAAATGACACATGTAGTGTCACTTAATATTTTTAAACTATGTAAAATTGAATAAAATGTTTCGTTATACGAAAAAATATTTAAAATTGAATAAAAATATTTTGCGCCCCATATGAAAGGATATTTTTGACCTTTTTCTGAGAATCAAAGGCTCCACTTGTTTAATTTCAAAGCTAAATTTAATATTTAAAATTTAAAATTTAAATAATTAAAATATATATAAAAAATATTATAAGCTGCAACCAGTTGAACAAATATATCAGGTCAAAGTTCGTATTCAATGAGTGAAATAGTGAGTAGTAAAAAGTGGACGGAGGTCGGAGGGAGTATTTATCATAGATCATCGTCTTCCCGCTCCTTCTCTAAACCAAATTCCAACTACAAAAAAAAGTAAAAAGCAACTTCAATCAAACTTGAAAATCTCTTACAATTTTCTGTATTTCCACCAATTTTTAATCTCATTATTGATGATAATCCTCTCAGGAATCAGAATCTTGAAATTTTCAACCGGAACTCAACGTCTCTACACTTCTTCAACAGCTAATTTCACTGATTTGCTTCAGCTTTCCATTGAATCTCAATCTCTAAAAGATGCCCAAAAAGTACACGCCAAAATCCTCCACCTTGGACTTGATCAAAATTCTCTTATAGCAACCAAACTCGTATCTGCATACTTTGCTTGCCAAAACCCACTTGGCTCTCAGCTTGTTTTTGACACTTTTGAGCATAAAAGTGAATATCTTTGGAACATATTGATTAATGGGTATGCGAAAAATAAGTTATTTGGGGAAAGTCTTAAGCTTTTTAATCAAATGTGTAAAAGTGAGGTCACCCCTGATGAGTTTACTTTTTCGGGTATAGTGAAAATTTTGGGTGAAATAGGGGATGTTGTTTCTGGGAAAGTTGTTCATGGGAGGTGTGTGAGAAATGGGGTTGTTTTAGATACTGTTGTTGCTAATTCTTTTATTGCTATGTATAGCAAATGTGGGGTTTTTCAAGATTCTCTCAAGGTGTTTGATGAAATGCCGCATAGGAATATTTCGTCTTTTAATGCTGTAATTTCAGGGTATATGGGTGTAAAAGAGAAGATTTTGGATGACAAATTGTGGGATTTTGTGAAGGATATGCAACTTGAAGGTTGGAAGTTTGATGCGTTTACAGTTTCGACACTTCTTTCTTTGTGTGGAGAGACGAAGAAGAACTGGCACTATGGGAAAGAGCTGCATTGCTATGTTCTGAAAACTGGATTGGAGTCAGATTTTGTTGTTTCTTCTGATGTTCATTTAGAGTGTTGTTTGATTGATATGTATTCAAAAAGTTTCAGGGTTGAATTAGGGAGGCGGGTTTTTGATAGGTTGAAGCACAGAAATGTCTTTGCTTGGACAGCTATGATCAATGGTTATGTGCTGAATGGAGATTTTGATGAAGCTTTGCTACTCTTTAAAGCCATGCAACTGGAAGGTATAGAACCCAATAAGGTTTCACTTATTAGTATCCTACCTGCTTGTTGCTCGTTTGATCGTTTGAAAGGTGGAAAGCAGATTCATGCATTTTCAACTAGGAGAGAGTTGTATCATGAAGTGTCTCTATGTAATGCTTTAATCGATATGTATTCTAAGTCAGGATCCTTGAGTTGTGCACGACGAGTCTTTGAACATGATTGTGTTACTAAGGATGCCATATCATGGAGTTCGATGATTTCTGCTCACTCCTTACATGGGAATGGTGAGGGTGCTATTGTTTTGTATGAGAAAATGCTTCAGCATGGGATGAAACCAGATAGGATTACGGTTGTTGGGGTATTGTCTGCTTGTGCTAGATCAGGATTGGTAGACGAGGGCATCCAGATATATAATCTTGCTGTAAATGTTTATGATTTAGAACCAACTTTAGAGATGTGTGCATGCATTGTGGATATGTTAGGTAAAGCAGGGCAATTTGATAGAGCATTGGATTTCATCAAGACTATGCCTATGCAACCAGGTCCTAGTATTTGGGGTGCACTCGTGAATTCCTCTGCAATCCATGGAAATAGTGAGGTACACGATTTAGCATATAGGTTTCTTATTCAGATGGAACCCGAGAACCCCTCCAATTATGTGTCTCTTTCAAATTTGTATGCTTCTTCACGGAAATGGGATGTTGTTGCTCAAGTGAGAACAATGATGAAAGACAAAGGGCTGAAGAAGTTCCCTGGTTGTAGTTGGATTAGTGTTAATACTGAAACTCATAGCTTTTATGTTTCTGACAAGTCTCATCCTTGTTCTGGTGTGATATATGAGATGCTAGATCAACTCATCTTAGCAATGAAGCGAGATTATAATGGATTGGATGATGCTGTGAAGGTTTATGAATGATGAAATGACAAGAGTTCGAAATCAAATTTGAATACAGGATGCCTTTTACCTGTGATGGAGAAACAGATAAGCAGTCTGATGTAAAATTTGTCAAGATGAACTGATGTGTTGATTATTGTGTGCAGCTGACATGACCAATTAAGAGCCTTTTTTGATGCATCTCTCCCTCCAACAGGCTGTGTAGTTATGCCTACTATTATGAAGAGTTGATAGAAGTAACTTGAAATAGTGCTGAACACCACCACCTTAAGACGACCTTTTATTCAGGATATTGGTGAGAAAGCATGTGTAACGACCCGTTAAGTCGTTTTGAGAATATAGAGTTTCGTATATTATAAAATATTTATCTTGTGAATTTTAAAGGGGCTTTTTGGACTATCCAATAGTTTTATTATTTAATTGAGAAGTAATTTAGATAATTAAATTAATTAGTGGGTAAAAGTGATAAGTT
>DF360461.1:9623-41386 GCA_000787875.1 Solanum virginianum | reverse complement strand
ATCTCAACATCCTCATCTCAGCAACGTGCATCTTCTGGACATGTGCATTTTTGATAGGCCAACACTCCGTCCCATACAGCAAAGCTGGTCTAACCACCAACCTGTAAAACTTAAACTTTAAGTTTATTGGTTCGCAATAGGTAAACTCTCAAACCTACCGATAGATAACACGTGTTCATAAATCCTGGTAGCATTTAGAGTCAAAGGAATTAAACAGGTACACTTCAAAACTAATATTAGAACTTGTCTCACAAGTTCTAGTACTTAAAATTATGACTTTCTACACTAAATGACATCCATTGTAACCGGTCCTCCCCTCCAGGAGCAGAGCTAGGTAACCCTTTATCGAAAAATTACACTATATATACACTGCTCCACGCGCTCTTTAATCACGCGACCTTCAACTTCCAAACAGTGAATGTGAAAGGGTATCACTTGCTTTGCACTAAAAATCAGTACCTTTTTTATAGCAACTTTCCCTATAATTAGAGAAAACTTTTAACTTTATTCCAACAACCTTTACAGCCAAGGAACCTCTTTGCTTTTGTAGTGAACATATCACAGAATCAAAACAAAAGTGGAAAAGGGATCAAGATAAGAACACCAACACCACACACAAAAACATGGTAAACTGCTAAATCTTGAGAACTTAGAATAAGAAAAAAGCAACAATTATAGCAACAAACTCCAAAGATCTGGAACATCAAATAAACCAATACCTCCAAGGGAAATATAAGGTATTCTATGAGCACCACGAATATAAACAGCATCAGACAGAATTCCAAAAATAGGCTTAGCAACCATAGGTAAAGTCCCAAAATTCTGCACAAGTTGCAATGTTGATGGATGCATATTCATTCCATGAGCCATATGAAAGTTAAGAGCCAACCAAGGAAAACACCTAAACCCCTGTACCCAGTACCCAACCCCACACAAAATTGCCATATATGTACTCCCCATCTTAGATAAAAACCCATTCTTCTCCTCAAAGAACACTTTTTTCTTAACCTTATTAGGAGGATAAACTTTCTCTACTACTTGTAGGGATTCTAGTATCTTTATCATATGACTTGGTTTGCTAATGGTGTTCTTGGTGGAAGGATTTGGCTGCTGACTACATGATAAAGATTGAATCTTTCTGAATTTCTGGACATTGGGTAACAATGGGTTTCCACTAGAAACTACTGAACAAGTCTTGTTGGTGGAAGGATGATTTTGCTGGTGACAACATGAAAAAGATTGGATTTTTCTGAAATTTTGGAAATTTGGTAACAATGGGTTTCCATTAGAAACTACTAAACACATCATGATTTTAAGCAACAGGGTGTTTTCTTTTCAAAGAAGAGGATAAAAGAACCAGCTTTTGGTTCTTGATTTAGGGTGTTTTTCTGGATCTTCTAGAAAGGGATTAAGAAGAAGAGAGAAATCAAGATGATAATAGAGATTAAGAAACACATTTTTTGTTTAATAGAGAAAAAAAAATTCTCCTAATTAGTGTGAAGAAGGATTATATTTTTTTATGTAAAGAAATATGAAGAGGGTTCCAGCTGATACCTTGGACAGCAGCTTTGGCTGTTCTTTTCTATGGAGATTTGAAGGGACCCATGATCACGTGCCCCATTGAGTGTTTGTCCGACACGCGCCTTTCCCCTTCAAATCTTTTTATTTTTTTATTTAAAAAAATTGCATAAATTTTCTTTACGCAAATAAGTTAAATATATGTCAATCCGGATACATAATTTAATAATTCAGATACATTAACTCGGTTTCAGATATAAAAAATAGAGTTTTTAAATATCAACATGTAATATTTAAAGTATGACACATTGAACGTAAAGATAATTTAAGAATTATAATTAATGTGTCTGAAGATCTGAATTAATGTATCCAAATGAAGAGAAGGAATTTTTTAAATTTTTGAGAATGAATGAAAAAAATATGATAAATAAAGAAATGTCAATAGGTAATTTTTTCCTAAATAAATGTAATTTAAAGCTTTAAGTATTTGGGGTCCATCATCCAGAACAAATTCAGTGCTGAGAGGGATGCAGCAAACTTTGATGTGAAGCTTGCCACTCAACCGATCCCCAAGAGGGTAAACTTTAAGTATCTAGGGTCCATCATCCAGAATAATGGTGATATCGATGATGATGTCACACACTGTATTGGGGCAGCATGGACCAAATGGAGACTGGCTTTTGGTGTATAGATGAGAGAAACGAGACTGCGATGGTTTGGACATGTGTAGAGAAGGAGTGTCGATGCTCCTGTTAGGAGGTGCGAAAAGTTAGTTTTATGAGGTACTCAGAGGGGTGGAGGTAGACCGAAGAAGTACTAGGGGGAGGTGATTAGACATGATATGGCGAAGCTTAATCTCACAGAGGACATGACCCTAGATAGGAAAAAGTGGAGGTCGCGAATTAGAATAATAGGATAATTGATTAGTAGGGTGAGATAGTTAGGGGGCCTTTTAGGGTTGAGTAACAGTGTTTTCTTTCTAGTACGTAACTGTCAGTATTTGCGTGTTGTTTATGTTTTAAATTGTATTATACTTTCGTATTATTATATGCTCTCCATATTTTTGATCATATCTAGTCCGTTCTGCGCATGAGTTTTGAGATGAGGGTTCCCCGGAAACAGCCTTTCTACTTAGGTAGTGGTAAGGTCTGCGTACATTCTACCCTCCCCAGACCCCACTTGTGGAATTTCATTGGGTATGTTATTATTGTATTTATTAATACATATGCCAAAAAAAGAATACAAGTAGAAATTTTAGACAATATTTGGTTGAAGAAAAAAAAATTAAAGTTAAAGTTAAAGTTAAAAAATGGATTTGAAAGTTAATGTTATATTTGAACAATTGAACATAAAAGATTTGCGATTAAAACTTATACCATTTCACTAAAATTACTTATTAACCTCTAAATTAGCATTTTGTAAATATTGAACTTAAGCATTTAAAAATGCTAAAATATTTTTATGGCCAAGCAAACATATAATTCTCTTAATAATTATGAACAAAAAGTCAAGAGTTTTCCTAATCTTGAGATCATTATTTTCTGTAAAATAGTGAAACTAATTTGGAAATTATAATTCTTAAAACGTACAAATTTTAATTTATAACGACACGTTTCTAGCTATAAAAATGCCTGCATGCCTCTTTTTATTTGTTTGTTAAATTTACTCTTTTAATTGCTAGTTAACATACTTTTTCTTTGCAAATATCAACCACATAAATCATAATGAAATATTTAAGGAAAACCAGGAAACAATCGCTCTACCTCTGTGAGGTAGGGGTAAGGTCTGCGTACATCCTATTCTCTTCAGACCCCACTTGTGGGATTTTACTGGGTATGTTGTTGTTGTTGTTGTATTGAATCACCGATTAAATTCTCCTTAAGATATGAAATATTCAAACAAATCCTCATTTTTTTTAATTTTGTGCCCAAGTTAAATGACGTTACATAATTTTTTTTTTAAAAAAAGGGAAGAATATTTTCTTAGGGAGTCAACGAAGAAACACTTTTTCTATCTTAGTTTTCCATCTGATGTCTGAAACCTGCATTCAAGTACCGTATAAATTCAAATCATGCATTATAAAATTGATTCACAAATGACGCTTCTAACAAAATTTTTCTCGTGTCAACAAAGAAATATTTCGGGGGGGGAGGAGGGGGGGCAAGGTTAATAAATACAAAAAATTAGTACTAGTAATGCTTAATCAAAGAAGACGACTTAGACATGTGACATAAGATGTGACCCTTGACTTAATATATGCGGTATGTTCTATATTCTGATTATGAAATATTAATTAATTTCACTAATCTAATTATAATTCTTGCACTATAAACACGTATTCCTCTCGATTATATATTTTATATTAAATATAATCACTAATTCGACATAGCTAGCTAACTAGGAACTATCGATGAATATTTTATTAATAAAAATATTGTACGTGTACATATAATTGAAAGGAGCAAATTTAAAATTTCAATTATCCCACTATATATTAACTTGACATTTATCGAAAACAATTTAGAGTTACTTTCTCTTACAACGATACTTTAAAGAAAAATAAATCTTAAAATTTTTAAAAATTATGTTATATATGAATCAAACAATATAAAATAGAGCAAGTATTAAAATTCACTACATGCAATCCATGCAACATTAATTAATTGTTTGTATCTTCCATTATAATTTTGTGACTCCCTAAACCCACATTATTTTAATTCGTTTAAATTCAAGTTAATTCATTTATTTCACTCCTCTATATATTGTGATCAAAATATTCTTAAATCATCCCTATATAACAGCAACTTAAGAATGCTTACACCTATAGAAAATCCTAATTAATATTTTTCATAAACTCTTTCACAAAAAAAAAAAAACTCTCAACATTTAAAAGAAAATAGGTAAACATACTCTACGAATGTTATAAGATGATATCAACAAATTAAAAGGAAAAAAAATACTAGCTATATATTTCACTAAAACTAATATGTAACATATAGTCATGAAATATTATTTTTTATATGAATATGAACAATTCTTCAAATCTCCATGCATGCCAACTCAGCTGCTTCCACCCTTAAGATGATTTCTATAATTGATCAAAAAACAAAAAAGTAAGATTTAAGTGATACAATTTTAAATAAAATATAACTAATAATTTATTCTAATTAAGAAAATAGTAACTTAATTTCAGAATAAAGAATTTTTAGACATAAACTTCAATTTCCTAACATAAGATTGTAATAACATTACCCCCTCTAATCTCCGTATCAATTTATGTGATAATTTGACACAAAATTTTAAATTTTTTTAAAAAAAATAAATTTAATTATTTATGATTTTAAAATAACATAGCAAAAATATACCAAGAAAAGTATTTCATTTTTAAAATATGCAAAAAATTACTGTAAAAAAAATATTAAAGAAAAAGACTATTCATTTCACCTTGTTTCTTGTAGTTTCCACATGCCCTGTTTCTGATGTCAATGCCGGAGTTGCAGATGCCGGTGCCGGTGCCGGAGTAAGAATAATATCTGCAGCAGTAGGATCTGAAATTGATCTGCGAAGAGTTGATTTTACAGAGTTTGAACTGTTCTTGCTGTTTTCCGGTGACTGGGAATTCATGTAACGGCAAAAATCAGTAAAAGAATTGAAAATGGGTGGTTCCGACAGTGTTCGCCGCAGAGTTTTGTTGTTATTGGGCTGCTGCTTTTTTGTGAATCTTGAAAATGGGAGTGGTGGTGCCGCGGCGGCATCAGCATTGGTGGCGTAGGCGACGATGGCAAAAGGTGATTTTTCAGACACCCTTTTGGAGAATGGTGAAAACGCAGGGGATGGTGAAGTTACCGGTACAGTGGAAGCCGGACCATCCTCGCCGGCGGCAATGGCGGCGGAGGGCGGAGGTGAATTGTGAGTGACCCATTTGGAGGAGGGTGAAAAAGCAGGGGATGGTGAAGTAACCGGAGAAATGCAGGCCGGACCACCCTCCACGGCGGCAATGGCGGTGGCAGTGGTGGCGGTGACAGCGGTGGAGGGTGGTGGTGAATTGAAAGCGACCCTTTTAGGTGAAGGTTGAGAAGGAGAAGAGATTGTTGAAAGAGATTTTCTCTTCAGAGAGACTGTACCACCATTCATGATGCTGCCGGCGAAGACAGCTACGGTGGCAATGCGGTGGTGTGACGGTGGCAGACGGCGGAGCAACTAAATTTTTTCTTTCAACTGAATTCTTGAAGAGGAAAACTGATTAAAGCGCGCCAATATATAAACAGAATTTTGCTGCTTTGGCGGTTGAATTTAACGGTTTTGCACATTTAGTCCCTCAAGTATTGACAACATTATATTTTAATCCTTATGATATTTAATTACACACATTTAGCATTCTGTTAATCAAAATATGTAATTTTGATCCCCATACTTGAAATGACTAATGAGTCTTTGAAAATTTTGACGAATTATATACAATTATGTGGTTCTAATAATGGTGTATTTGCCATGTCATGCTTTCCTTACTATTTTCTCCGTTCACACTAAATTTAATATTTGAAATCAAAATTTTAACTATACGAAAAATACTATTCCCTCTGTCCCATTTTATGTGACACCCTTTCCCTTTTGGTTCGTCCTAAAAAAATGTCACTTTACTTTAGTTGGAAACAATTTACCTTTAAAATTTTCCGTTTTAAAAGCCTTTCTTTTTTTCTTAAATATCATGCCAAGTCAAAGAGTGCCACATAAAATAGGAGGGAGGGAGTATAAGTTACAAGCCTTCTCATATTAATATAATGAAAAAATACATCTTAAAATGTTGGTCAAAACTCATATAGTTTTAATCTCGATAATTGAAATAGTGACAAGCAAAGGGGAGTATTTATCATGACTTTTTCATTGAGAAAAAGAGGGGCATTAACAACACTAGTTAAAGTTCATTCACCAATGTACATATGAACTAATGCAATTCATTCACCAAGATCACTCTCAGACCAGTTTGGTCTCATTTCTGAAATGTAAAGAAAATCTTTGCATTAACAAGTACAATTATTCCTAAGAAATCTTAGCAACTACAAAATAAATCATTGGAATTTGAAGACGAGATGATCGCGTAGAACACCTGTGCTACCTAACTTGCTAGAGCTTCCATCACGAGCAAGGAGGCGACAAGAACACTAGATTTATGGTCTCATGACTATGTCACCCTAATGAACCTGGCTAGTTGATAAAAGGCTATAGTTCTGTAGCTTGAAAAATGAATGACTTGGACACCATCCCAAAGATTTCCTCTCACTTGAGCAGAACTGCAATCTAATTACTATATTCCTACAGAAACCAGAAGAAACGTCCATGCAGGAATGCTATGTGGAGGCTTACAAGGGTAAACCATGTCTCGCTGCTCAGCCAGGCAGGGGTTTCAAAGATTTGCAAAAATCAAGATGTCAGCTCAAAATCTCTTTCTAAAAGTGACTGAACCTCAACAAGAGAAGACACCTTATAGTCTGGTTGGTGTTCGACGTTTTTATATTCTGGTGCATCATACCTTCCCGTTTCATCGAGCAAGCAAGTAAAAGCTCCAGCTCGTTTGCCACAAGCAATCTGTATATCAAAAACCCCCAAATTTACATTACAAATCAGTGCACATATTTTACCATATTTTTTAAATGACAAGAAGAGCATGAACCAAAAAAAGATTTCACAAGGCTAGAGAAAGCATCAAAGTAACTACTTAGAGGTGGGAGCCAAAGTTCGAATGCTAAGAACTGCTACAATACGATGGAGGGACTATGCTAAATCAATAACCTGTAATTTAGGGTAGCAAATTATTCTATTCCTACATATGCCAAGCACGAAGTAATGTCAGGTCAATTAGCACCAATATGAATTAGATGAAAACTTAGTCAACCTACGCGAAGGAAAATGCTGCATCATTTGCAGAGATGCATCGAATCACCTATTGCAAAGAGCGGATGTGAAAGAGAAGAAGAGCAATCAGCTTGATAGGAAACTTACATCATCTTTAAGGCTGTCCCCTATCATCATTACTTCATTAGATTGGACTTCCCAAGTTGAACATATGTGCAGCAATGGAGCAGGATCTGGTTTGTAAGGACGATATTCCCTGCTCAGTGCAGGAGAAAATTTCACCTGTATCAAAAATAGATTCTAAACTTAAGCTTTATATATAGTATATGTAATAAAGACAATGGAACTAGACGTATAGCATGAGCCAAGGTGAAATATATATTATAGCAGACATGGAGAGATTTGCCAACCAAAGATGAAAATATCCAGCAAACTCATAGCGAGAGACAGGATTGCAAAAAAGAACTAGCCTTTTATCTTTTTTCCTTTTTGTGGCTTAGAGCAATTGAAATGAACTATCTAAAAGCACTAGAGATGAATAAAATATCCTTCTCAAACAAAATGACATGATCTAAATGATTCGGCCAATATCTTTGGCAGTCTTCCCCATAAAACCTAATTGCGTTTTTTAAAAAAAATAAAACATGAAACCAGATTGCTATTACAAAGATGTTTTTTGTCATATTTTCTGTGATCATCACATATCAAGAATCTGTACTGCTGACTGGAAAAGTCTAGTTTTATCGTGTATTAAACATAGTTCTAAGATCATGGAATAGTGTATCGCAGAAGCCCTTTATAGAGAATAGACCAGTCCTCCAAGAACCAAAGAGGAAACATTAACATCCGATTGAACCATACGTCCAGCCTATGACTATTTTGTCCAGCAATAAGAGAACAATGAGCATTGTAAGTGAGTATTTTTCTTTCTGAAAAGATGAAGGAACACCTGGAGACTCCACTCAGATATCAAGTTTCCTTAAACACCTGGAGAATCCACTCAAATTTCAAGCTTCCTTTTTTTTTTCTTTTTTCTGGAAGTTAGAATTCGAATTTCTAAGGGGCCAGGAAATTAAAGCAAATGACCTTTTCTCCTTTCATTCTGAAAGATACTAAATAATAGGATGGAAAAAGGAAGTTTGTTCACTCATTCTGGGACTCAGACACAACTACACATTTTGGATTTCCTCCTCTCAGATATGTTCACTTCAGAATGAGACCAGTTCTCCCTGCACTGTCTCTGTAAACCTACCAAAGACTAATTCTCCCTAATCTGTTTCCCAAACACCACCTTAATGTTCCAAATAATGAGACACAAAATCCACATATGTTGTGCAGACTGAAAATCAAAAAGATTGGGAGACTTGTTCTTTTTCCTTTCTTCTGATATTTTTATAACGGAGATATCCCTTAAGGCCTGTGGCACACAGTCTGAAACTCAGTCCATAATGATCCTACCCTCTACCCCTCTCCAAACTTCTATCCGGGGCAAGATTTGAACTTGAGACATGTAGATAACCCACACATCACATGTTGCATTCATACCACTAGACTAAGCCACGAGGGCCCTACTTCTGAATATTAAAAGGATGAGTAAGAAAGCTACATGTGAGACAGGCAGACAAATTTATTAAAGTACTAAAGACTATGAATTGCAGGCTCGGAACTGTTTCAGTATTATTTCCTCTTTTTTACCTTTCAACCAGTGCAGTTTTGCACCTGAGGTGTTCTCTTTCTGAAATTCCCAGTGTCTGCACAACTTATCCAGAATGCAAACTCCTCTACGATGTCACTCATGAGTGGAGCCTTCTTTGAGAACATCCACGCTCACACTGATAACTGGTGCCCAGTGCTTCCTATTATTTGTCAGGATTTTATATGGCACAGTAATTATCTACTTAGACACGGGACTGAAGTTGAGTGTTTTTCTTTTTTTCTAAAAAAGGTCCGACCTTGAGCTTGACCAGCCAAATCAAGCTCCGTTGAATCAACCAACTATTCCAAGATCTTAGAAAGTAGATGGCCACTAATGCTGAAAAGAGGTGTTATCTCAAAAGAAATGCAGCGACTGTTTAGTGGTCGCAAGACCACAAAAAGTAAGCGAAAACTTGGATTTAAGAGCCGTGTAGTGAACAGTGACTGATCCTTATGACTATTCAAAATGATTTCCTTTGGATTATATGTGTGAGCTACCTACATCAGATCCAAGTAGATACAAGATCAAGAAGTCAAGTTAACCTTTCGGAATTCTTCTCTCACTTTTGATGAGAAAAAGAATTCACTACAACTTCATACATATTTCTGTTTATTTTACTAGGTTTGCATGCTCTTTTTGTGAAATATGTCTCTTATTTTTCTTTTAGATATCACTTATATATTCTGTCATATAGTTCCATTAATTTATGTATATAGAAGAAAGAGGGTATTGTCCACCTTTTCTCCCTCTCCATGTTACATGTTTCAGCTACATGAAGTTCCACATTATGTTACAAAATTGTCTTAGATTATCTTTTAAATCTTTGTTCAGCCACAAGGTGGATCCTCTAAAGAAATGAATTGAGCATGCTATCATGCTTCTCGTAAGCTCAACAACTGTTTTTACCTCCTTCCTCTAGATGGCACTGGAACTTAGAGCAAAATAGTCGTGATGAAAACCATACATCCTCTAGTTGAGCTGCCCCTCTCAATTCAACTATAAGAACGTACAGATTCTAGACCACACTGTCTGCACAAATATCCTAGGCCATCATGACCTTTGGCAGCTCATGATCCTCTGACTGGTAATGAATGAAGAAGAAAATATTAAGCTTGAATATCCATTCTATTTTCCTATTTGCTTGTACTTCACAAACTACAGAGACTAAAACGAACGAAAGAAGATATATTCTTCCTCTTCTTTCTCCTATGCAGTGATGAATCTTGTTTCATCCCTATATGGAACTAGCATGCTTTTCTTTTTCTTTTTCTGTTTTTTGGAGGGAAGGTAGAGGAGGTCCATTTACTTATCTTAACTAAGTATCAACATATAACTCACGTCAAAACAATTGTTTTATATAGAAAAAGGAAAAAACTTACTCCAAAGCGTTCATGAAACAAGTCAACAGCATCTTTGACATTTCGAGTGATTAACCCCCTCCTGAAATAGAATTCACAAAACAATTAGGTTATTCTCTTAAGAAGAACCAGAAACATCTAAACTGTGAAATAACAACTCCTTCTTCTAGTACATTGACTCAATATCAATACTTTTCAATAGGCGTGAAGCATAGATCAAATCTATCCAGTACTGCTAATACAGAAACACACACTGTTCCTTCTATCTAATGTATAAGAGATGTGGTAATGCAGCTTCTGGAGCTTAACTTGAAGATGTCATTTCACTCATCAAATCAAAAGTCTGGTCTAAGGGAATCTATCAACAGTAAAGGGCATAACATAATGTAAGATGCCTTTGACAGATATAAGCAAGTTTAAAAATCTCATGAGCATAGCTTTTTGTCACAAGATAATTAAGCTTGATAACTCTTCCAACACCAATTTTAACATAATTTGGCTACATCCTCATGATAGTCAAAAAGGAGGAAAACAGTAACTAATGCATCATAAGACAGTACAAAGCAGAAGTCTAAACGACCAATAAATTGAGAAATAAAGTTTCGCGCATGTGAAATTGATCTATAATTTTCGTGATAAATAACTCAATATTTAGCTAAACACACCATTTATCGTATTTGTTGGATCCTAAGTATTATTGTGATATTATTTTTTAGAAAAAAGAATATTAAAAACATCTCTAAATTTGACACGAATTATTATTTTTATCCCTGAACTATTGATAATATTAAAAACACCCCTCAATTTTTGGAAAGGCCAAAAGAATGCCTGGGGAATCAGGTTGTAGTAAATACTCAAAAAAAATTGGAAAAAAGATTTTGCCAATTTGCATATCAGGGCTTTGGTTTACTAGCGAAGGTAGTACAATGAGGAGTGTGTAGTAGGAGTACATCCTGACTAGTGAACAGGGTCTCATATTTGAGTGGATTAGGGTGGACGAGCAGGTCCATGATCCATCCAGTCGAAGTTGGGATTCAGAAACACTGGATTTCTTGGTTTAAAAAGAACCGGCCAATCTGCATACCTGCATCCTCAAGCAGTCTTATGAAGCACTTTAACTTTCAACCGTAGCTCAAGATGGAAACTTTTCAAGGAATAAGAATAAGCAAAGTTAGGGATTGAGCAAGATGGATTAGGCCCATTAGACCTTAGGCCATGACATAGAAAACATAAAACAGATGGCAAAGTCAAGCGAGCAAAAGAGAAAGAGAGAGGAAAACTAACTATTTTACAACAACATACCCAGTGGAGGAAAACTAACTACTTTGATGTAGGAAAATGCTCAAACTGGTTACAGCAGAACTAACTAAAGAGAAAAGCTCACGTAGCTCACAAGGAACATTACATCATAAATGAAAATAAGTAGGAGCTCCCTTTCCTTCCTTAAGACACAAGCTTAATTCTCAACCAACTCTCCTCTTTCTATTCCCCTAGAATATACCATTT
Organism: Solanum virginianum; assembly: GCA_000787875.1. NCBI lineage: Eukaryota > Viridiplantae > Streptophyta > Magnoliopsida > Solanales > Solanaceae > Solanum > Solanum virginianum. Next base: position 29,455 of record DF360461.1, on the reverse strand, counting down.
ACCCCCTCCCCATGAAAACGAAAGAAATAATGAATCGAGCACTTGGATTCAGCTATATGAATCCTCCATATCCATTCGGATCTATTCAAGCCCAACAACAATAACGACAACATAGCCGGTGTAATCCCACAGGTGGGGTCCAGGAAGGAAAGAAGTGTATCCCACCTCAAGGAAGTCAAGAGACTATTTCCGAAAGAACCTCAGCTCAACCAACGGATATCAAAACAGTTCAAAATACAAAGTAAAGGAGACATAACAAATAAAAGAGATGCTCAAAATAACCCTTAAAATGCTTGAACTACCAAACTCTCTAGCTTCTACTCTGCCATACTAGATGCTGACTAAGTAACAAAAATCTACAGCTTATAACAAATTAGTCTTACCTAATGTTCCTAGAATCAAGAAAACTGCAAAGTTCAGCAGCACCTGCACCAACCAAAATCAAAATATCAAACCACCAACAAACCAAAAAAAGATTCAATTTTTACCCACAAACATTAAAAAAATCCAGATAGAAAATCTTACCAGGCATAATTTGGAGGCGATCAAGACCCTGTTTTTCAAAATCAGCAATAACTTCATAGGCCCTCCGTTGCTTATCAGGGCTCCAACTTTCAATGTGGTGCAAAATATCAATACCAGAAGGGTTCTTGGATTTAATAGCAAGGTACTCATCATGACCAAGAACAGCCCTGTACATGGCCGGAAAATCAATAACGGGAACCGTTAGGGTTCCGTCCATGTCAAAGACAACACCCTTAAGATGGGGTTTTGAAGAAAGAGAAATTGAAGAAGTTGATGTAGCCATTGTTGCTAAAGAAGAAGAAAAAAGGATTCTTGGATGGAAAAAAATGGAAGCTTTGGAGAGTAGAAGATGCATTTATAGATAATGGAGTAATGAAGGAGAGTTTTAAGAGGTTTGTATGATTGGGAAAGAATGAAAGACAAGTGGCCCTGATAAGTGGGAAGTGAGAAAAATAGGATTTGTTGGAGAAGAAGACAAGATTGTTTTTTTTACTTTATTTGGTGACTACAATGATACTGTAATAATAGGTTTGGTTTGATGTTGGATTTGGCAAAATAACACCACCACCAACTATGACAATATATTCATTGAACTTCCACCAAATGAAATAAAAGAAAATATAATATACGTAAATTTTATTATTATCTCATGAAAATAAAAAAAAATTATTTCAAAGACTTGTCATTTTAATTGTATCAAACTTAAAAAGAAAAAGACAAAAACAATGAAGAAAACATAGTCTATAAAAAATGTAGTGCAAAGTCTACGAGAAAAAGTAACAAAAGTAAAACAGTGTGATGATCGAAAACACAACAAATAAAGTATGACAAGAATTTAGAGGATACAACTAGTACTATGACACACTAACAATCATAAACCTTCACAAAACAAGACAATCTTTTACATTTTCTATCAAGGAAGAGTTATGTCTTCAATAATATAAAATTTTATTATATTTTGTCTATATTATCTCTTTCCAATACTTTTTTAGCCTACTTTTACCCCTCCACATCTTCTACAACCAGCCTATTGCACCTTTTCACTAGAGCGTCAACACTCAATATACCTTTTTTGCACATATGTAAATCATCTCAATTTCGCTTCTCTCGTCAACACTCAATATACCTTCTTTGCACATATGTAAATCATCTCAATTTCGCTTTTCTCATTTTGTCATTGCAAATACCACTTCCACCTTCTTTCAGATAAACTCATTTCTAATTTTATGCTCATACATCCATGTCAAAATTTAATCACTTTTTTTTATCTTCCTCAAATATTTAACATATTTTGTAGGTTAGATTCAAGAAAACCCTAAAAAGTAAGGGTGTATTAAGTAAGTAGAAAAATATCATTTTAAGAAAATAAGTGATTTTTCATATTTACTTTTTTGTGTTTCGTAGTAAAGTAGAATATATCATGCTAAAAATATTTATATATAATTTAGATAAATACAATTCCAGATAAAGATGAGATGTGTTGGAAGGTGAGAAAACACAATCATTGTGAAATATCATTATTATAACTTGTTTTGCGTACTTTCATTAAAGGTTTATATCTTTCATTTTTATGATTTTAATTTGTTCTTTAAAAAAATATTTTTGAAAATATTTGATCAATTAGACATGAGAAAATTGGATTTCATACCGAGCACATTCTTGATAAAAAATGTTAGGATGTCAAATTCTAAAAATTGCAATGCAGAAAATTGTACAAGACGTCAAAAAATAGATTAAAAATAGAAATAATTATACTTAAAAACTGCATTGACCATATAAGAAGATAAAATATAGCAGGCAAAAAGAAACCCTCTAAATATGATTTGCCGTAAAATATTTTTTGTCATATTTTTTTATTAAATTTAACCGATAGAGTTCATTAAATATATTGTAAAGATAAAAAATATTAACTTTTGACAAATTTAAAGGAGTAAAATAGTTTACATCAACACATCCTTTGGTGACTCTTTTAAATCTACTTTTAAATATGAGGAACCATTTTATCATTTTCTCGTGAATACAAAGGTGGAATTTTGTATTTTTTTCTTCCTTCTTTTCACATTTGAGTAAAAGGGGTCTTACTGTCCATTCCTAAAACTTAAGGAGGGGTATATGTAACTATTAGAAACTAGAGTGGTGTTTTTCGTAATATACCAAAAGAAATATACAATCACTTCCATAAACCCTCTTTCTCCTTTTGTTGTTTGTAAGAGAGATTTTGAACTCTTTGTAGCAATGGCTTCTCAAATTTCTGATAAGAAGGGAACAAAGAAACCAAAGAAACGAAGCAGAGTTGAATCAGAAAAATTCGACAGAATCAGTTCACTGAATTGGCAACCAATAGTTACAGAGAAAGATGATGCTTTCTCCTTCCTCATTGGCTCCAATGAGCTCGAAGGAGGTTTGTTTTTCTGTCTTTTTGCATTGAACCAGCTGTATTGTTATTTTCTGATAGTTTTTGAGAAACCCCATGATTAGAAAGAGTTTGTTACTGTATAAAGATTGGATTTTTAGCTTATTGTCTCTTTGGGAAGATAAATAAATAATATCAGATTGGATTCAAGGAGCCCTTTTGCCTTGAAACATCTGTATTGTAATTTTCTGATAGTTTTTGAGAAACCCCATTAGATAGAGTTTGTTATAGTATAAAGATTGAATTTTTAGCTTATTGTCTCTTGGGAAGATGAATAATATCAGGTTGGCTTCAATGAGCCTTTTTGCATTGAAACAGCTGTACTGTTCTTTTCTGATATTTTTTGACAAACCCCATTATTGGATAGAGTTTGTTATTGTATAAAGATTGGGATTTTAAGCTTATTGTCTCTTGGGGGAGAGAAAAATTTTAGACCAATTGGATTCAACGAGTTCGAAGGAGGTTATTTTTATGCCATTTTGCATTGAATCAGCTGTATGGTTCTTTTCTGATAGTTCTTGAGGAACCCCATTTTTGGATAGAGATTGTTATTGTATAAAGTTGAAGTTTTAGCAACAATATAAAGATTGGATGTTTATCTTGTTTTTCTGCCCTTTTGCATTGAGTCAGCTGTATTGTTCTTCTCTGATAGTTTTTGAGAAAACACAAAATTGGATTGAGATTGTTATTGGATAAAGTTGAAGTTTTATCAACAGTATAAAGATAGGATTTTTAGCTTATTGTCTCCTTGGAAAGATAATTAATTTAGACCAGATTGGCTGGAAACGATATCTAAGGAGGTTTATTTTCTGCCCTTTTTCATTGAGATCAGTCGTATTCTTCTATTTCGACAGTTTTAGAAAAACCTCATGATTGGATAGGGATTGTTATTTTGTGAAGTTGAAGTTTTAGCAACAATATAATGATTGGATCTTTAGCTTTTTGTCTCTTGGGGAAGATAAATAATTTAAATCAGATTGGCTTCAACGAGTTTTAAGGAGGTTTATTTTTCTGCTCTTTTGCATTGAATTAATCGTATTGTTCTTTTCCGATAGTTTTAGAGAAAATCCGTAAGTGGATCGGGATTGTTTTTTAATAAAGTTGAAGTTTTAGCAGCAACATAAAGATTGGATTTTTAGCTTATTATCTCTTGGGGAAGATAAATCATTTAGTTCAAACTGGATTCGAAGAGTTTGAAGGAAGTCACTTTGTGCATCCCCTTTTGTATTAACTTCTTTTATGATGAGGTGGATTTTTCAGGTAGTTTAGAAAAAGCTCACTATTGGATGAAGTTGACACTTTCAGCATGTTTACTCTTGGTGACAAATAAAAATGTAACTTTTCGCAAAAGATGGAATATTTATCCAATATTATGGACCCAAACAAAACATTTATGATGTTGAGGATTCATATGCTGTTGCCAGCTAGCTTGTCGTTGAGGTGTAATTATTAAATTTGTGATTGCTGTTGTATGCTCTTGGCAGATAAAAGAGGATTTCTTTTAGGCCTTCTATCTGTTGGAAAATATTAAAAATAACTTTTTTTTTTCCGAGAGGTGTTTTGCGAATTTAAGAAATTGCACATCTTATGATATTGCAAACCATAACTAACAATAACTATTTGGTTTATAAGCTTTCTTGAACTCTGGGTATTTTTGTGTTAATCATTAATCCTTTTGTGTTTTGTTGATTTTTCCCTTTTGTCACTTAAAACATATGCGTAAGATTTGGACTATGAGCACAAATGATTTTGAACTTGCCGGACTGATATAGGTTGGGGTGTTTGAGTGTAGGTTTTTTATCTCTTGAAGAGATCGATGAATCAGAGTACAATTTGGATACTGCCAAATCAACTGGAGGAAGTGAAGAAAAGGGGAAGACGAAACCAAAGAAACAGAAAGTAGATACAGAAAATGAGGAATTGAATGGTGAAGCTAAGGGTGAGAATAAAGAGGAAATGGAGCAGGTGGAAACCGGAACGAAACAAAAGAAGAACAAGAAGAAGAAGAAGAAAAAGAAAGATAAGATCAATAAAGATGCTGGAAATGAAGCTGAAGGAAATGAAGAGTTACCAGTTGGTTAGTGTTTCATAAAAATCTGATATTTTTCTTTTTGTAAAGGCTTCCCAATTTTAAAGTTACAGTACGATGCTAACTTGTTCTTTCATCAAGTCTCTGGATATTGTCATAATTTCTGAAATTCGGGTATCAGTCAGTTAACGTCAAGTTCAACGTCAATGCTTAACAACCTTTAGTCACATTGGCGAACCTTTCAATAATTTCATTCTTAGTTAGGTATTTTACTGGATGTCAATGCATCAATATCTTGGCCCATTGTTTCACTAAGCTATGTTCTGTGTTTTGGGTTCTTGAAATGCTTTGAAAGTGATATATTTTGTTTCAGTTGAATTGCTTCCAGTTAAAAATAGAAATTTTACCTCTCCTTGAATGTTGGAAGAATGCAGGATAAATGCAAAGAGTCAGACCAGAAGAATATGTGATTCTATTGCTAAATGTATTGGCCATTCATCATGCTTTCCTATACTTGCTGTTCCTACAAGTAGTTCTAAAAATTCTATAGTGGCAAGTTCTATGTTCATTGATGCTCACTAGAAAGCCTTTGACCTTTTTCCGTTTAACTGTTATAATATTTAGGGAATGTTAACTTGCACAAGTTTGGAGTAGATGGATCCATTTTTATTAGAAAACAAAATGGTGTAATTTAAAGTTTCAGTCAATGTAGTCCTTAGTTATTCTTTCTGAACGACTTAGTGCCTCATCCATTAGTTTTATAAAGTTGCAACATGATCTCACATTGAAGACTTCTCTTATGATTTGATATTTATTCTTGTTTTGAAATCTGACTCAAACAGTCGCTGATGGAAACAATCAAGAACAAGATTCAATAGATGAAACTGAATATTATGCATGGAATGAACTGAGACTTCATCCACTGCTCATGAAATCGATATACGCACTCAAGTTCAAAGAACCCACACCAATACAGAAAGCGTGCATTCCTGCAGGTGCTCACCAAGGAAAGGTTGGTTATGGGATAAAAATGAAGGTGTTTCACTGGAGATGATATCATATACAGTGATATTTATGCTGGTTGGTTTGTGTGCCAGGATGTTGTGGGTGCTGCAGAGACTGGTTCAGGGAAAACACTAGCATTTGGTCTGCCCATTCTTCAACGCCTTCTTGAGGAGCGAGATAAGGCTGAAAGGCTGCTTACACAAAATGGCGAATTGGATGAAAAAGTTGCTTCGACAGGTCTTCTCCGCGCTCTAATTATTACTCCTACAAGAGAGCTTGCCCTTCAGGTGATGATTCTCATATTACTAGTTTTCCTTTATTATTTTAAAATAATTAGCTGATATCTTGTCATCCATTTGGTATTGTTCTGAACAAAGTAGTAGTAGGTTCTGCCAAAAAGTTTATATTTGTACCGAGACGGCTGTAGTGGAATATATGCATTTGTGTATATATTTACACACACCAATATATGCATATACAAACACACATACTTATAAATGTATGTATGTCTTATGTTTTATGTCTTATGTTTTACTCATAAGAACATATATTAGATTATAACGTGGGTGTATATGTTACAAAATGTGAGCATCCCCTCACAGGCTCACACACATATATACAAATATATGTAATTATGTATGCATGCCTCACTTGTGAGATTACATTGAGTATGTTATTGTATGTATGTCTCTATCCCCAAATGCTTGTTCAAAATATGTGTAGTAGAAAAGCAGCTGGTTGGCAAGTTTCTCCTTCTGTGTGTCACATTGTTGGCAGCAAGCTTTTCCAAGTAATCACCCAGGAATCTCTTTCGATCAAGATGAAGGTGGTAATGTGCATCAAGTTCAGGATACTGTTTCCCTGTAGTCCCCCTTATCCTACCAATACTAGGGGTAAAAACGGAGAAAATAAAGGAAGAGAATGTGTTTAACTTATTGTTTATCATGTTAAGTTTGTGTATTTCTATTTACTATTACTTTCCTGTTTTAAGTCCTTCAGGATGGAATGTGGACTTCATGTTCTGTTTACATTGCAGTCCTGGTTAACATAGTTGGGTTTTCCTTTTGTTGTTCAATAATGTTGCCTGGAATAGAATGTGGACTTCATGTTTTATTTACATTGCAGTCCTTATTAACCTTGTTGGATTTTCCTTTTGTTGTTTAATAATGTTGCCTGGCCAGTGCTATCTATCTCCTTAGAATTGGCTGGGCTAGTTCATTGCAACTCATTTTGATTGCACATTGTGAGGAGCTTCTCATTTGGAATTTTCTTGCCTATCCATTTTTTGTTTTAGAATTTATAATAATTCCTTCTCTCCAGGTCACTGATCATTTGAAGGAAGCAGCTAGACATTCCAACTTTAGGGTTGTCCCGGTTGTTGGTGGAATGTCAAGTGAAAAGCAAGAAAGGCTTTTGAAAGCAAGGCCTGAGATTGTTGTTGGAACTCCGGGGAGACTTTGGGAGCTTATATCTGGTGGTGAAACTCATCTCGTGGAGGTTAGTGGCAATTTATGACAAGTGACAGTCTTGTTTTACATAGAGACTCCCCCTATGCCTCCCTTCTTCCCAGCCTAAAGGTAAACAGAGGGAGAAAAAGGAAAAAACAGAATGATCTGTTGGCTACGCAGGCAAAGGATAGAGAGTTGATTTTACCTCTTAATCTACGAAATAGATTTTTTATGACCTGTTCTTTCATGATAGAAAATTATTCATGTTAGTATACCCCTCAAAATCCTCTGTTTCAACTGGTTGAAGATTTACTCTAATGTAGAATCTGAGTCCTAACCAGGTTATTCACTGGGGACGTGTGTTACCTGGTTTGCTTAATAATTGCAACTCTAAGTGTGAATAACTTCAAACCAAGGTATTCCGTTGCTTAAGTTTTCACTGTCCGTCAATTTCTGGTTGTTGCTTCTCATGACACCTGATAATCTGTATGGTCCTTGCCAGTTATTCCACATTTTATAGTAGGTTGAAACATGTATTGCCATGTTTCTACTCTTTCTATAGAGTGGATGATATTAATTTCTTTTGCTTCTGCAGTTGCACTCACTGTCATTTTTTGTGCTGGATGAGGCCGATCGGATGATAGAAAATGGCCATTTCCACGAGTTGCAGTCTATAGTTGACATGCTTCCTATGGCTAGTAAATCAACTGAGGACGATTCTCAGAAATCACAAAATTGTGAAACAGTTTCCAGTGTCCAAAGAAAGAAAAGGCAAACATTTGTGTTTTCGGCAACCATTGCTTTGTCTGCTGATTTCAGGAAGAAGCTAAAGCGTGGATCACAAAAATCAAAAGCAAATGATGAGTTGAATTCAATAGAAACTCTGTCTGAGAGAGCAGGAATGAGGGCAGATGCAGCAATCATTGATCTGACTAACGCATCAATTCTAGCCAACAAGCTCGAGGAGTCATTTATAGAGTAAGTTGGTATTTCTTTTGAAGATAATTTTACCAACTTCACCGACATTGGCCTTACGTAATTTTGTGCTTATGTGCTGGTGAAGTTTAATCTTTCCCCAGAGTTTGTAAATTTTGTATACTTCATCCGAGATACCCTTTCCTTTAAATTGCTATAGTTTTATAATAAACTGAAGCTTCACACATATTTCTGCTGCTGTAAATATGTACTTGTTTTCACCATGCATGCTAACCTGGTTTGGAATTGATCATCCATTGTTTGGTTGCAGCTGCAGGGAAGATGATAAAGATGGCTATTTGTATTACATTTTGAGTGTTCATGGACAAGGTCGGACAATTGTCTTCTGTACGTCCATTGCAGCTTTACGCCATATTTCCTCCCTCTTACGCATCCTTGGTGTGAATGTCTGGACACTTCATGCCCAGATGCAGCAGAGAGCTCGACTTAAGGTCAGTTTTATGATTTCTTCTCCATATTCTTTAATTTCAAATTTTCTGGTAATTCTTTCATGGAGAAAAGGAGGAGATGTTCAGGCTAGTTTGGATGGACACTAATGATCTGTTCTCGAATTATTTAGAGCTCGTTTGGATGGACTTATGGCTTACAAGCCAAAAGCCATAAGTTAGGATTTCTATGAGTACAATCTTGACATTTTATCCACTTGCTATGAGTTTGCAACCCATTATCTGCAGTCCTGACATTTTATCCACTTGCTATGGAATTGTTTCATTCTCTATTGAGAAGAGAAAAAATGTCATTTTGTTCCATCTAGTCCAATCGTCACATCAACGTGCTTTTCCTACTCACAGACACCAAACTACTGAACATGTGCTATACTTTATGTTCTGTTGCCTTTTCTTCTTAGTCGTTTTGTTCAATGCAGGCAATTGACCGGTTTCGGGAACACGAGCATGGTATACTCATTGCTACAGATGTTGCAGCCAGAGGTTTGGATATTCCTGGTGTTCGAACTGTCATTCACTATCAGCTACCGCATTCAGCTGAAGTAAGTTTGTAATATGCCTTCTTATTGATAGCTTGTTACAACGTTCACAATTTCAATCGATGAAAATTGTTCTGCAGGTTTATGTTCATAGAAGTGGAAGAACCGCTAGAGCTCATTCTGATGGGTGTAGCATTGCTCTAATCACACCAAATGATACCTCAAAGTTTGCTGCTTTATGCAAGTCATTTTCAAAGGTAATCTCTGAGTAGCCACTGGAAGGAGCAAACACTCATTAGATTGATACATATCCTCTGTAAATAGCCATTAGAGCTCTAAGCAGACTGCTCCTGCCTTTTCTTTTCCTGATATTTTAGAGTTTCTTGCTTCTAGCTTCCTCAGTTTGTCGATTGTAGCTGTATGCTTAACTTGGTTGACACGCATTTCAAGACATTATTTTTTCTCCCTCCTGTCTTTACATTTGTACTTTTCTTTTTAATTTTATGAAAGCTTTGTTTGAGTAGTAATTTTTTTGCACTAATGGATACTGTTGTAATTTCCAGTATAACTTCCAGCGATTTCCTTTAGAAATGTCATACATGCCTGAAGTTATGAAGCGATTATCCCTTGCACGTCAGATAGACAAGATTTCGCGAAAGGACTCTCAGGTGATCTTCTGGTCCCATGTATCTATGAGTGTTAGAATGCTTCAGCCTGTGTCATGGTTATGCGTCTGCATGACCAGTCTAACTTTGATGATTGTAATGCATTTTACTTGATAATACAATTTACTTTATACTTCAGAAGCCTCTAATGTTCTTCACCGGCTATTGTTCTTCACTATAGTCTGCGGAATCAAAAAAATGTAGCTTTGACAAGTGAAAGACTTCATTTTGTTTTCCATATACTGGAAGTTGATCTTAAAGTTCCAGTATATTGTTTCCTCTGTTTGCCGCTTGTAACTTGTGTTCAGATTTATACATTTGGTTCATTGTTAGTTTCGTTTTTTTCAGGACAAGGCCAAGAAAAATTGGCTTGAGCGAAGTGCTGAATTAATGGAACTAGTTTTGGAAGAGAATGATAGTGAGGAGGAAAGAGTAAACAATCATAAACGAAAGAAAGCCACGTCTGCTCAACTAACCAAACTACAAGAGGTCATTCTGAATATGAAATTTATGATGTTAATATCTAAAAAAAAAGGGTTGCCCGGTGCACTAAGCTCCTGCTATGTGCAGGGTCCAGAAAGTGTCGGACCACTTTGGGCCGACTCTTTGTGTACACTAAAAATATTGAACTTTTTTTTAAACTGCAGGAACTCAAAAGTCTTCTTTCACGGCCATTGCAACCCAAAACATTCTCAAAACGCTACTTGGCTGGGGTAAGTTCTCGCAGTAATGTGATGTCTCTCAGAATGGCTGTTTTTTCTCCCAAAGCCATCCTACTATTTATGATCTTGAAAGATTATCTGGGACTAATAGACAAGCTATTATTTCTTCCTAAGCTACGTGGTACAAGTAATGAATAACAATTGGTTTCTTTGGGGGTTTTGATGACTCTAATCTAGGACACACGCGTCTCTGTGTGTTTGCCTAAAAGGTTTTGTTTTTTCTTTTCAGGCTGGTGTTTCACCTCTCCTTCAGAACCAACTGGAGGAATTAGCTCGGCAGAAAAATCCAAATAACTCCGGAGACGCGAAAAGGAAGACACTGATTGTTATTGGTCAGGATTGTGTCGAGCCCCTCCAGGCACTTAAGAGCGCTGGTCCGGAGGTAATATAGAAGTAGACATTTATATATGCACTATCTCAACAGTACAGTCATTAATGCTACTTTCGTTCCTCAACTCTGCCTATTATGCGCCTTTTACACTCGCAGAGTAAGTTGAATCTGAAGGATATGGCTGAAAAACGGAGAGATATAACCGAGTTAAGGAGAAAGAGGAAAGAGGCCAAAAAACGTATTCCCCTCGCCACTCTCTGACCCTTATCATTGACATCTTCTGTTCGCCTTTTATCTTCCAACCTTAATTCTTATCATCTGTGTCCTGTTTCCATTTCACAGGTTTGCGTGAACAACGACGAAAAGAGAAGAAAAGGCTCCAAGCTGGGAAAGAGTGATTTCCTCATCGATTCTGTTAGAGGAATCAAACTCGGGTATGGATTCCCTATGCTCATGTAAACGCGACCATGACGAAATTAGATAACTATATATCACACTGCCAATTTTGTAGTTTACGACTCTAAGTTAAAAAGACTAAATCATGTTGAAAATCAAATACTTAGTGAGATGTACAAGAGGAACTTCATCTTCATGATGCATTTTCTCAGGTATAAAGATTTTCTTGTATGTGTTTATTTTAGTTTAGATAATGTAGTGAATGAAAATTTTGAGTCGAGGGTGTATTAGAAATAACCTATCTACTATCAAGGTCTGTGATTTTGCATATGTCTTATCCTTCTCAAACCTAGAGGTGGCAATATTAGCCTATGAAATCGAGGGTGTATCAGAAATAACCTATCTACTATCAAGGTCTCTGATTTTGTGTATGTCTTATCCTTCTCAAACTTAGAGGTGGCAATATTAGCCTATGAAATCATAAGGAAAACTTATTTAAATAAATCATATTTAGAAAATATTTATCATTTATAGTTATATAATTTTAATAGGTTTATGTTGCATGTATAATTTATTTTTAATATATAATGTAGATGTTTTTACTTAAAGAAGTTTAATCCATTTTAAGACATTTATAATACATCTATATTGGATGTAAAATTACTTTTATACAGTGTAATGTATTTATATTATATGCATAATTCAATTTCAATATATAGTGCAATTTTTTTTCTTTTACCAAATCAAGTATAATACATTTTATTATACACATATGATCCACTTTTAATATATAAAATAGTTGCTATAGATGATAAGCACTTTTTAAGTATAATATCTAGATAATAAATAAAAGGCACAATATATAAATTAACCTCTTAACTTGGAGCGAAATTTTAAGTTGGAACTCGAACTTTTAAAGTGCACAAATAGTCATTTCAACTTGCCCGTTTTTTATCAAGTAGGCACAGTTTTTCAGCAGTTCGTGTGCGTGATATGCACTCTTTATGACATGGATTTTATGTCCAGTCTTATTATGTCACGTCATAAACTTATTTCACATATTTATATTTTTTTAAAAAAAGAAAATGTCATTTCATCTAACATTATTTCACCTATTTATAGTTAAAAAAAAGTAAAAAGAAATATTTGTGATTGGTCAAAATAAATTTATTTTACAAAAAATTTAAATTTTTTTAAATTTAAATTTTTTATTCCACCTCGGATCCTCATCCCGCAGCCTCCTCCCACCCCACTCCCAGCTCCATAAAATATTTAAAAATTATTTTACGAAAAATTCAAATTTTGTAAATTTAAATTTTTTTACTCCACCTCGGACCTTTATCCTCCTAGCCCCCTTCCCCTCGCCCCAGTCCCATACAAAATAATAAAAAATTATTTTACGAAAAATTTAAATTTTGTAAATTTAAATTTTTTTACTCCACCTCGGACCTTCATCCTCCCAGCCCCCTTCCCCTCGCCCCACTCCCACAAAAACTTTAATTTTACAAAAAATTCAAATTTTAAAATTTTTAATTTTTTACCTCCACCTTGAGCCTTATCCACCCCCACCCCTGATCCCCTACCTTTACCCTCCTACCTTCCAAAAAAGAATTTAAATATTTATTTTTAAAAAATATTTTAAATTATGAAATATTTTTTTAGTGTCAATCTAGCCTTATCCACCCCCACCCCACCTCCCAAAAAAGAATTTAAATATTTATTTTTAAAAAATATTTTAAATTATGAAATATTTTTTTAGTGTCAAAAACTAGAAAAGAAATTCTTGAAGATTAGTACTAGAAAGAAGAAAAAAATTGTATTTTAATTTGAAAAATAATGATTTATATATAAATGTATGTAGTAGGGGTAAAAATGACAATCAAGTCTTTTTTACCGTTGAAATCTTCAAAAAATAGCACTCACGCGCCCCTTTTTACGTGTAACACACATGTTTTGCCATGTCATCGTCTTGTATTTACTTGATAAAAAACGAACAAGTTGGAGTGCCTATTTGTGTAGTTTGAAAGTTTGAATTCTAACTTAAAATTTCACTCCAAGGATCTAATTTATGTATTGTGCCTAAATAAAAAATATATTTAAAAGTAACAAATATTTTATAAAAGGGAACTTAAAAAGGCAATTAGCTCAAATCATAACCTGCTTAATCTGTTCATATTTGGGTTGATTAATGATTTGCTTATTTATTAACTCAATTTAATTTTTTTTCAGCTTATCAAACTTTTTGTTGATATGTCATACCAATTGATTCATGAGAAATGTTATCAATATGTTATCAAAAATATATTATTTTTATTAACTTGATATATTATATATAATCATAATAATAATAATTTTGTAATATACAAAAACTTAATAATAAATAAATAAATAAAATTTAGTGAAAATTGGACGAGTTGAATTATGATTCGTATCTTCTCATTTATCAATTGAATCATCTTGATTTTTCAAAATTTACTCTAATATTCGTTCATTTCTATCTATATTCAAATTTTACTTATTGAATTACACTTAATATGATGTTGTTCGTAGCGGTGAATATAAATTTACTTTTTTTGATATATTAAAAAAAGGCTGAATATTGTCACGATCCAAAATGGGCCATAAGTGACATCCACACTTACCCTCCTAATGGGCGAACCAACATATAAATCTCAATCGATACTAACAGTTCACTTATAAAATAGAATAATAATCAAAAAGATCAATTTCATAAAGCAAAAATAATCCAAAATTACTAAGTTTATTACTTAATATTTCTCAAAATCTGAAAGTTATAACATCAAGACACTAATATCAAAATACTAAGTCTAAGAATATCAACTCCAAAATGAAAGAACAAGTGGTTTAGGTCCGAAAGTTAAGAACACCATGACAAGACTAATAGGATCCAACGCGATCTACAGAAATAGTTCACCTTGGAACCTTATGTGCTGCAGACTGACTAGAGCTGAGGACGAGTCGAAGTCGGTGGAACACTCGCTGCACTCCACAAAACAAAACAAGAAAAATACAAGTAGGGATCAGTACGGGCAACATGTACTGAGTAGATATCATTGACCGACTCAAAATAGAAATCAATATGCATAAAATAAAAGCAGGAATCAAATCTTTGAATTTGAGTACATTAAATTATTTTAACAAGTTTTCCCTTATTATTATTATGCCGGAACGTGACATCCAATCATATAATATATGTGTCGGAACGTTACACTCGATCCTATAATATATGTGTCGGAACGTGACACCCGATTCTGTAATATATGTGTCAGAACGTGACACCCGATTCCATAATATATATGTGTTGGAACGAGACATCCAATCCAATATATATAATTCATTATTCTTTATCATTACTTCTCATTTCATTCGAAACGTGACACCCGATCCTATAATATATATGTGTCGGAACGTGACACCCGATCCAATATATATAATTCATTATTCTTTATCATTACTTCTTATTTCATTACCAATGTTTCATCAAGCTTTCTTTATTCAAGGCATCACTGTGAGAGATTAGGTTTAAATTATGAATTTCATGGTCTTGGGATTTCAGACCAATCATAACAATACACCAGTCAACCAAACCACAACAATTAAGTGCATAGAAAATATCATGACTTTACTCAACGACTATCAATTGCTATGAAGAGTCTCCCTATTAGATAGAACAAACCATAACCTACCTCAACCGAAGAACTGAAGTCAAGCAAGCAAATTCACCAGTGTCTTCCCTTTTTTCAATGCCACAAAACTTTTCGAATCTATCAAATATATAATATTCATAATTAAGTATATCAAAATTTAAATTATAATATAATAATTGCATGAACAAAATTAGAACAAAGGCTAACTGGAAAAGTATGACGCATAAACATAACGGATTGCAGGATCCTAACCTCTTTGCAATTCATTCCATAAATGCATAAAAATAATATAACAACCCATTATTAATTCACAAATTATTACATGTTGAGATTCTTTAGCCAATGATTATCCTAGTATTTGTCTCCCACTAAACACAAGAATAACCTACCTTAGGTAAGATGCAACCTTTAGATTCCTCCAATTAATTTAAATACTTAGATTCCATATAATACTTATTTTTCTATATATATATCATGAAATCAATTGATGAGATACACATAAATTGGTCTGTCATGCATGTAGTTCGTATTATGACAACAAGAAATGACATGGGAGGCCTTTGAATTTGGCTCTAATTTTTAATCGAATTTTTTTTTACTCACAACTTTATCAACTGAACATTTAACTAGATGAAATTCAATTTTTTGAATCCTTTTATACCACAAAAATTTATCTAAGATCAATTCGTATGACTATTCTATCCTGAAAATCTCATAATAATAGCGTCTCGTCCTTCTATTCTTCTAACTGACACATCTACTTAGTTTGTACGTTATAGAGCTCAAACATACGATCTAAATCACAAGTTCATCGACCCTTGAGCTTACAAGTAAAATAAAGTAAATCATTGATAATGTTTAATGGATAAGTTTGAAAATTTATGCATGGTAAATTCTAAAATTTATGGAGAAAAAAAAATACAATAGGTCGTTATTGTCTGCTTTTTAAAAAAAAAATTCAAGTTTTTTTTTTACAAAGATAGTCTTTGGAGTTATTTGAAGTTTGTTTTCATGCGTGGACCAAGTCTTTTGAGTTTCTTAATAATGTCCAAATTGCATTATTACAAATAGGGACGAAAATACTATTCGATAGAATTTAATAATTTTGATCAGATAAATAAATTTTATAATTAAACAATATAATTGATCGTAAATCCTATATAGCGATTGATTATAAAAGATTTATGTTAATTACGAGTGATTTAACAATAACAAAACAAACAAATGGATATTAGTTAATTTCAATTTTTTTCGTTCATATTTTATTTGCATGTGAGCTTTTTTCATCACTAGCTTGACAGATAGTACAAGTAAAATTAGTAATTCCCCACTTGCTTGGTTAAATTTTGTTTCCAAAATTTTCCTCAAAATTTAATAGATAAAATTTGGTAAAATATATGAAGGGAACTAAAAATTTGGTGAGTACAAATCCCCCAAAAGTATATTTGTAAAGAAATTATTTAAACCTATCCAAAATATAAAGGATTATTTTTGTCATTTTCCTTGAAAAAATTTGTATGATCATTTTTCTTTCATGTATTATGTATATATATTATATTATTAAGTATAAAATTTTTAAAAGAATTTTAAGCTAAAAAGTATATTTAAAGAGAGAAAACGTATGTTTTTGTAAATTGTGATTAAGATATTAACTAAATAGAACTGTAGAAATTCTTTTCTTTATATAAAGTAAAATTCTAATTGATTTAGAAATGTTAAATATTATAATTTCTTTTCTAGATAGAACTTTAATGAATTTCAAAATTTTAAATATTAGGATAAAAATTAAATGATAATTATATCATAAAAATAGTAAAAAGATGATTTTGTCTTTTAACAAAAAACAAAAAGTTCAAACAATATTTCTAAAGAGCCTTGTTAGATAAATAATCTTATAACCACTTATTATTAAGGAATACTATGTGCTTGCATTACATATAATTACAGGTTTGCGTTATCAAAATTAATAATACTTCATCAAGATTTAATAAATATTATATCCTCAGAGTACACGTAATCAAGATTTTGTTCGAATCTGAAAGTCAATACTAATTGGAATATTAGCAATTTGTGTTGATTATTGCACGTTAGGTAGTTGCTTAGTTTAGAGACAAATTAAATATTAGTAAGGGTATTGATCGTGTTGGTTGAACAGGTGATCTTGTAATAACTCATCTTGAGATGAGAAGTCCCGCATCGATAAAACACAAGAGAGATGTTAGGCTAGGTCCAAGAGCGGACAATACTTCACAGTGTTGGACCAGTCATTTACCTATATACTCAACTTACAGATCTCTTCGCAACCTCATGCACAATATATATATAACACATTATATATTGACACCTTTTGATTTTATTTTTTTTTTGTATATTTACTTCTTTATATTTTGACACTCTTTTAATAAAACACATGCATATTTTCTTAATCCAACTCACTGCACTTGATCGAACTCCCTCCTATGTGGTTTGTGTGCAATATCAAGTTCTATCAAGATACAAATATATAATTCTTAATTTTCGATGTCCATCCTATACTGATACGTGCATTAAGGTTATGATTGATTGAGTTTTTCCACGTAAGATTCATTTATAAGGAGAAGTGTTCTCTATTTGAATTTATTCACATCCAAGACTTAGACTCAAAATTTTTAACTAAGATGAAAAATAATTCTGACTAATATTTAAATACAAATCGCGTAATTATCTGAAATAAAAAATCAACTAATTTGGCAAAATTGTCAATATCAAGCATAGAACTATCAAACATCTACTAGCATGTGCACCCATTTGACTCAAGAATTTATTTATCATAGTTTTATTTTCACCAACTATGTATATGTACCTTTGATTGTCCTTAATCATTGACCTAAATGTCATTATAATAGTTGTAATTTTAGAAGAAAAATCAAGTATTTTGTCATTTGTATAATTATTCAACCTGCTAGTGATATTATTCGTTTTGGATTTAGGCCTTCACGGCTTTAAAACGCGTCACTAATAAGTAAGACTTGTTTACTTATCTACCTAACATATCTTTTGTGTTTTGCTGATGTGAGACTCTTATCTCAAGATGTATTGTTACAGTTTATTTATTTTTTATATCAAAAAATGAACTGAAAAATAATGAATCTAGCCCCCAGATAAATAATAGAAATTGTTTAAAAAAAAGTCTACATCTCAACTAATTTACTTGTTGAAAAGTTAAAAATTTTAAAGTAAACATGTAAAATAAAGGTATGGTATTAAATTAAGTATTAATTGAATAAACAAAAAGGGTTAACTTTAAGTTTTTCATGTTAAACGTGTTCCATTGGATGTGTGGAAAAAAGAAACTTTTGGGAATTAGAGCTACAAAGAAACACTAACAATGGTGGAAAATTAAAGTTAGCTAATAAAATTAAAGTATGCTTTAATAATT
Source organism: Solanum virginianum (assembly GCA_000787875.1). Classification (NCBI taxonomy): domain Eukaryota; kingdom Viridiplantae; phylum Streptophyta; class Magnoliopsida; order Solanales; family Solanaceae; genus Solanum; species Solanum virginianum. Next base: position 10,914 of record DF360461.1, on the reverse strand, counting down.
ACAAAATTTAATAATATATTAAATTAATCTAATTCGTATCAACAAAATATTTTTTAAAAAATTGTATAAGAAATATTGATGATGATAATCGATAGTGACTAGCGATGATGGTTATTGATATTAAATAGGGGATGGTGTTGCTAATAGCTAGGGTTGGTAACACCAAATGTTTAACGACAGTAGTTGATGAAAAGATTGATAGTTACGATGGATGATCGTGATAAATAATAGCAATAATCGAAATAGAGCTAATTATCAATAGTGATTCATGGTGAATAATATTTGATGTTGATTTTAAATAATAGTTAATTATATATAGTGACTGAGAGTAATATCAATTATAAATAACATGATATTTATCAATAATAAAATATTAATAGTTGATAATGATAAATGATAACCGAATAATAATGAACTTTGTGAAGTTGTCTTCGTTGAAATTCTTCAATAGCTAAAACTCTTCTTGATATTAATGTATTTTCAATTATTACTACCAAAAAATAATAATATTAAATTCAAGTAATCTTGAAAGTATAAACCCCAGCTAGTAAACGTTGGCAGGTTTATTTATTAATCCCTTAAAATCTAAGCAACATTCTAACTTTGAGTTTATTTTTCTTAATATTTTAATTTATAATTTCAGAATACATTTTTTATATTGTTAAGAAGCTTTGTCCTTTAGTGTACTAATACCCTCCCCACATATTATATTCCTTTATTTAATGGGAACTTGAAATATTTTATTTGAAGTATATTCTGTATTCTATATTTAATTTCGAATTTCAAGAAAAATCACTGTCACTTTGTGCATAAATAAATCTTAATGATTTTGGTTAGCTTCGTTCTGACATTTGATATCGTAATTAAGATTTGATTAATTGAGTTTAACGATAAGGTTAAGTATTAACTATTACTTATAATGAAAAGGAATATAAGTTATATTTAATTTCAACAGGGAGAATATCGGCTTTTCTTTTCCAAATATATTTTGTCTTATGCAAAATGTATATTTACGTAGCGGATTAATAATTTAATAGAGATATTATTTTAGTCACTTAATTATTGATAAATTATGCTTTTTATTTTTTGTGATACTTGATTAAGTATATTTTTCTTCAATTACTTTTGTCGAACTTATATTATTGTTATTTACTATTTGAGACTAATTTATATTTCTAAAAATGTAAATTACTAACTCAAAGGTAAGTTTTACAGACTGGTGGTTAGACCAACTTTGCTGTATGGGGCGGAGTGTTGGCCTATCAAAAATGCTCATGTCCAGAAGATACAC
>DF360462.1:68478-79886 GCA_000787875.1 Solanum virginianum | reverse complement strand
TCGAACTCTAGGATAGTGATTATGAGGCTATACATTTTGCAGTCTCCCAGATGTCAGATCTCAAATTCGCCAGGTGGCTTATTGTATTTCTGCTGGGTTATTGGATAGTCCTAGGAGCCCAAGATATTTACACTTATGGGCTGACCAAGGGCTCTGGAGGGTTCCAATGGTGGCCAGTCATCTCGGAGGTTTGGGTCCTCATGGATCAACTTGACAGTATCCCAGAGATTTAAAGATGTGTTTGAATCATACATGTTTGGTTGGATGGCGCAACCACTGGGTTACTATGGGCCCACCATCATTGAGGAGTTTTATTCTAATTATGCTGCTAGCCTACTGAACTCCGTAGAAGGTAACCAGTCTAAAATAATGAAGAAGCCAATCACATATGGTAGGTCCTCACAGTCACATGTGATGGTGCATGGTCACGAGTGGATATTTCAGAGAACACCATCAACCAATTCCTATTTGGGCTAGATTACCGAGCTCTTCCAGAAGGACTATTCATGGCTAGACACTTATGGATTATGGATGAGGGGTAGATATCCAATTCATCATCTTGGGCTGGACTGTTGGGATGGATTGCAGAACGGATCGCCATTTAGGAAGCTATTGTGCCTTGAGTTACAAACCCCAAGGTTCCTATTGCCAAAGCTTCTCTGAATTTTGTTGCAAAGTTTTGGTGAGTGGTGGTGTGAAAAAGGTTGTGGCCCACAAGCAATGACAACACGCTCTGACATTCACATGCTTCCCTGGTAGAGTGTTTGGTGGATATGTTCAGGATAAATGTGGGCTGTATTACAGCTATTGAGATGTGAGATAGGGCTTTATCTGATAGAATGGGCATGATCTTCCCATTCCTGATTCATGCACTTTGCAAGAAGGCTGGTGTCCCCACTACACATTATTTGGATAAAAAGATGGCTCCAAAGGGCATTGTAAATAATGCACTGATCAAAGATGTCCAACATCCTCTGATACGAGTTAGAACACGCATGCTAGAGGGCTAGGTAAATTTTCCCAGAGCAGCCTCGCAACAACCCTTGTCATTTGAGGGTTACACCACCATCCCATAGTCAGGCGAGGCTTCTTAGTAGCCTGAGGGTAGTGGTGTAGTACCCTTAGTGTAGCAAGGGTATGTGTATGTGCCTTATGAGTTCCTTGCAAGGATGGTGGTGGACTAGCGGCAGACGCAGGCTAATCTTGACTAGATCATTGAAAGGATGCCACATGTGGTCCATTCTCATGTATAACAAGCTATGGAATAACTTCGGGCTGAGCTTTTAGGCTAAGTCAGTATCTTTTAGGGTCATGTCAACACTTTGGAGGGATAATTCCATGATATGTTTGTGAATATGTCCAGGGAAGAGATGAAGAATCTTGTTCAAATAGTGGACGATATGAAGGTCCCACTTGCACAAATGATTATGCAGTACAAGGCCATCGTACCAGCCCCGCCTCCAAAATCTTAGATTAGCCTTTTCAATGCTCTCATGGAACCTGTTATAGATGAGACATGGGGTGCTCCACCTGCCCTATCTATTGCATCAGTGCCACCCACAAACGATCCTAAGAGGAAGGACAAGGGCAAGAGCCATAGACACCAATGCAGTCCTCCACTTAACTCACAGAAGGAGGAGGAAAGGCAGATGTGCAAGGCTATGAGAGCCCAACACCAAGCATCCATCGAACAGGAGAAAAGAGATCAGAAAACAATTGATGCGACAAGAATAGGAGTCTCCGAGAGCGCTTTTGAATCAGGAACGCTTTTGAATCGGGAGCGCTTTTGAATCGAGTGTGACCTATGATGACAGCGACCCCACCAGAGGGTCTAGTCTCTTGGGAACAATTGACGCCTAGGGCATCCTAGGTATGTTTTATCCCCTTTCTATGTTTTTATTCTAGTTGTGATGTAGTGAGGATAATACACTGTCTTTTTAGAGGGGGTAGGGCATCCTGCCACTTGAGAGTTTTTCTTGCCATGTTTCTTTTCTCTCAATTGTATTATTTAGTAGAACTGGCATGTTTAGGGTGTGATGTTTGTGTAGATACAAGTGTTTATAGAAGTCTAAAGTAACCCATGTTGCGAAAAAAGCCACAGAGGAATAATGTTGCAAAAAGGTTTATGTGTTTACATCCCATCCTGACTAAATTACTTGATTTCTAGTAAGCATGGTATGTGTATAGTTGGCATTCTGATGAATGAAGCATGACTTTGCTGGTTAGTGCTAACTAGTGTAGAACATGTGCCATGTGTGTGCGAGCTTGTTTGCATAATTCAGTGGATGCACTTGTGAGATAGAACTTTCCTAGTTGGTCCCACCAAAATAATTGAATGACTGGATTAGGATGTGATCATAGACCATTTTTGTTGACTAGTCACTTAGCCTAAAATTGACCAACCAAATAAAATTGTCCCTCTTGAACCAAAAGTTGAGCCTGAATAGACTTTTCTTTGTAATCACCCGAATTCACTTCCCCAATCTATCTGCTGATCTTTATTTTAGCCCTGGTCTCTCCAAGGACATTGTGAACCTCTACCTAAATCAAAAGCCTAAGTTGAGTGTGGCTTATACTGGCCCTAGTTCTTTAGAAAGATATTGTGAACCTTGACCCAGGCCAAAGGCTTAAGTGGAGGGTGGCTATTGTAAGGAAAATAGAAAAGTGAGTGTGGAAAAGAATCAAGTGATAAGAGGAGGTTGTGACCATGAGCAAAACCAATTTGCAAAAAAGAAAAGAATGAAAATGAGTGAATGAGCATGGAAATCACTTCCCGCAATAAAAAAAGTTACAAAAATAGGGACAATAAGTGTTGGAGACCGAAAGGCAAATGGCTGAGTCAAAGTAAGTGTCTTGGAGGGGCCTATTAGCAACTTTAATCCTAAATATCTCTTACTCGAGCTTGAGCTTATGATGCAAGCCGTGAAAGTACTAATGTGATCCTATAAAGGTCATTCAAAAGTAAGGCAAGCATATAATCGAGACTTGGTGTCCACTGAAAGTCATTTATGAAAGTGAGTTTCTACATTCCAGTCTCTGCTTTACATTCTTACCTTGTGAGTGAGACTTCTTTGTAGTGAGGGCACTATTTTTGCACTAATTGGTTGCTAATTTAATTGGGATGTCTTTGTTCTCGAACTTTTATGGACTAACCATGCATGTATGATGTTTACCTTAATCTTTGTGGGTCCGTATAGGGTGTGACCACATTTTAAAGCTTGTTAGCGGGGCATCTGTGTTGAAAATTGTGGGGTTATCCATAGTTCTGTGTGAGCACTTGTGTTTATGCATTATTTGGTTGAGTCGTTATTTCTTGAGGACAAGCAATCATTCTAAGTTAAGGGTGTTGATGAGTCATAGAAATATGACTCTTGTAATATTTTAAATGAAGCATTTTTGCACGTTCTCAAGCAAAGTTGTTATTTTGATGTGTGTTTTTGTTATTTTTTTTAGAAAAAGTGATTGAGGCATGGATAAATGGATGAATGATAGTGAAATGAACGTAAAGAGGATAAAATGTGGGTATACTGAGCCCTTCATGGCTCAGGTGATATCACACTAACCATAGGAGGGCACGTGGAAGTGGCCTAGGCAACTGAGGAGGAAATAAAACCAAGTGAAGGATCACAGAGACCTTCATGGCTCGTGGGATAGTCCACGAATCGTGAGGCCCATCGTGGCCTTACACTTGGCGTGATAGCTTAGCTAGAGATGGTGTGGCGTAGAGCTGGAGGAAAATTATCTAAGGCACGCCCCATGGTACACTATGCGGATCATGGGGATTGACAAGGCTCATACCAAGTGCTATTAAAGTGATGTGAATATGGTAACACCGTCGAAAATAATGAAAATTGTGCAAGTGGCAAGAGACGAGGGCCTATCATAGGCTGTGTGACCAACCACAGTCTATGACATACCGTGATGGTTATTGGAAGTGGAAAAAATGCAAATGCAAGGGAGACGGTCCATATCACGGACCGTTGAACCTCAGAAGGACCATGCCAATGCACGTGAAGAGTGACGAGGTGAAGAGGAAGTATAGCCACACGGACCGTTTCATGGTCCGTCTACCATCACATGGGCCGTGTAGTGGCCCGTATCTATGCTGGCGTGATTTTTTCTATTTTAAGTTGGATTAGATTTTCCTTGTATGTAAATATTATTTTTATTCCATTTTTACTTAGTCTGGAACTACTAGAGATAGAGAACACTATTTTGCTTGCAATTTTATTGAACTTTGGATATTCAATTATCTTATTCATGGATTCACTAATTTTTCAATAGTAAGTTCTTTATTATGAATTTTTCATATTATTGTGGGTTATGTTTCTTGAACATGCTAGGTAAACCCACAAATAGGGTTGTGGGAACCATGACAAATCAATAAGATAGACGAATATGGGGTAAATCTTGGGATTGATTAGCATATATATCGTAGTATTCTTCCCTTTAATTTCATCTTTAATGAGTTGATGCATTAGGGTAAGCCTAAATTCGTTACATGCCCAAAAGTAATGTAGTGATTAGGAAAAGAGTTCTACAACAGAAATTTGGGGGTTTTAACCTAGTCTAAGTACTTGAGATCGAATGGTGAGAGTATCATAGGGTCGATGACAACGGTTAGTACATTTACGTTCGGAGACCGAAAGGTGATGAATAAAATACATCTAAGAAGGATCGAAAGGTGAATTAGGTGTTATATAACTTGTTAGATCTTATATACACAATCATGAACAAGTTTACCATATAGATTTGGCTATCACATTAGATGTCATGGGGAACACAATCCTAGCTTAGCATTAATTGGTTATAATCTAGTAGTCTTTGTACTCGTTTGTTATTTTACTTTAGTAATTTAGTTTGCAAAAACCAAAACCCTCATTTACTTTATGTATTTTTATTTTAGTAATAGATATTACATCTGAAAAGGGTACTAATAAATTTATTCTCATTCATTCCCTATGGGATCAACCTCAACTCTGATTGAGTTCTATATTTGATCAACGATCGCTTTACTTTTCCTTTTGGAGTGTAAATTTGAGTGTGTCATGACCAACATTAGAACTTGCCTAGTGTTACCTTCCCGATCCAGGTGGTAATGAATAGGAAAAGAGATGGGTCAACATGATTCGATGATGTGTTCTCATCTAATCAACCGAACTAGACAAATGGAAGGTTAACTGGGACTATAGGTAATGGTTAGTATTGCACACTATAGAGATAGGCCAAGTCACATAGTGAAATTTACCTCTCACCTTTTACCAAAGGGTTTGTTGAACTTAAATTACTGTCCTAAATGCTATACTCTAGTTGAGAATTGGGTTGGTTATCTAGGGATATTGAGTTGGTGAATCATGGGGAACAGAATTTCCCAAGTTGCTCTCTTTTATTGATTGTCTCTTGTTTTAGTTAGTTTAATTTAATTTCTTATCAATCATTTCAACCCCCTTTGGGGAATTGAGTTAGTTAAAATACTTGAATTGTTTATTGGTGAATTAATTTGGAAAGTCTCTATATTCTCTGTGGGATTTGACCCTAACCTCGGTTAGGTTTTATATTTGACAATGACCACTTGATCATCCAAAAGAGAGGTTTAACTTGGGCGTGACCACCATGCGGGCGACCACTCTAGAAACACATTGTTGAATAGAAGAGATGGTGAACGCCCGACTCCGTTCTCTCCTCGGAGTCTGTAATAGCCTGCTGAACCCATGACCTAAGCTGCTGAATAAGCTGAGACCATTGATCCTCAGCACATGATAACCACTGCATCATGGCCTGAATAGAAGTGGCAGACACATAGACCATGCCCACTGTAGAAGGCTGTGAACTGGTGGCCTCTGGTGCAGGAGTAGCTGCAGTAGGACCCCTCTCAATATCGACTACCTCGAGCTGCTGGGGTCTCTCATCAGTAGTAGCAGCAACAGTAGTGGTGGTGGCAGTCATCGAACCCTTAGGTGGTGGCTGTGGAGGAAACACCTTTGGCATAGAGGAGGCTATGCCCGCTTAAGTGCCACCAGGTTCTCATCAGCCTTTATCAGGCTGCGCTCCCAAGTATGCTGGGCCTCAACTAGCTGGTCCAGCTGATATAAGATCTCCATCCGTGACTCTATATAGAGTTTTAGATCAAAATCAGAAACGGGATGGAGGTGGCCCTCTTCAGTGCTGACTCATGCATTTGCTCTGCTATGAGTCGGGACAATCAATGTCATAGCCAGCTAACATGCTGGCAACAAAAACCGCATGCTCCAGCATAAGTGTCTTATCTGCCAAGGTTAGTCGGATACGTGATTTGGCTACAGCCCAATAAAACTTGGTGGGGAAAGAGAGTGAAGCCTTGACAATTGGCTCCGTATGGGTGGTGACCCAAGCAAGTTTCAGACTCTGCTCCCTAATGTAACTGGCCAACCATCTCAAAAGTGAGGTCCTATGTACCAGATCCTTCATAATCAATGAATTTCTGGCTTTCCCTAATCTATGGTCAAACTCTATTGTAGATCTGGAGCCTCGGTACTCTGGACCAAAAAGCGCACGGTTGATCGTCTCCTTAGAAATATCGACCCGCGGACCTCTCACCCGTACCTCTGTCAATCTAGGCTAAGTGATAGGTCTCATCCCCTTGGGAAGATCGCACTGGATAGTGGCTATGTATGAAGCATAAAATTCCCATACCAGAATCAGGGAGTACCTACTAAGTGCCTCTATCAACCACTTAAGCCTATTACATATCATCGTGTCCTTCAAACTTATGACATGGCTAAGTCCTTCATCTATGAACTTGGGATCCTCATATATAGAATGGGTAGGCTTGTCCCACATCTTCAGTTGCATGCCCTCTAAGAATATGGCCTCCATACCCTCGACGCACCATCGGTGAGTATTAGCATCTGGTACTGATGAAGAAGATGGTGCAACAGAGGACTCAGCATCTCCTCTGTCCTCGGAGTCCTCCTTAGAACTGGACTCTAGATCTAGTCATCTGGGGTATGTTACTCCCAGTCTCCTCACTACCTTCGTCTTTAGACTGGGAAGAACTATCAGCCTAAGCCTGAGTAAGTGCAGCTCTGACTATTGATGTTCTAGTCTGAGGTACCTCAGCCTCAGGGTCTGAAGTGACATCATGGATCTCTAGGGACCCACTGGTTGAGAGGTCCACTTATCATCAGTATGATCATCTACGAGCTTCCTCTTGAAGGCCTCAATCTTCGAGCGATTTCCTTTCGGAGCCATAATACCTGAAAGTTAGACCTAAACAAACCATAATCAGCTCTAACAATCAAGAAATTAAAAGCAAAAACTTAACGAATCAGTTGCAGAAGGGCTCTATCAGAGGCCCTTTACAAGTCATAGTGAGAACTATGAGTTGTAAGGTGCTCTCATTTAGAACACTAATGATCACTGAAAAATTATATGAGACCTAGGTACGACTCGTAAATTGGTTTATGAGTCGTAAATTGCGTTCATATAAAATTCCAGAGTGTAGTTCACAGCAGGCAAGGATCTAAGAGACCTATCTACGAGTCGTAAATTGATCTAGAACTCGTAGAAGGTCTTGTCTAATGAATAATTAGATTATCAAGTGTTTAGAATTTCCCAAGACGGGAAATTATGACTCATAGATCAATTTAAGAGTTGTAAAAGACTCTCGTGAACAAGAAATCCCAGGTACCTGATATTTCGAAGTCCATCCCACGGACCCCAAGAACATATTCAACACTTAATCTACTAGTAAAGAAGCAAGCATACAAGCGCTAACATTTTTACCATACTATACCCAATACCCACAATAATTTCACATATATTTACCCCATCGAAAACGATCTAGCACTAATTACCCTACAATTTTAACTATCTCAATTTGCCCTAAACATTATCATACTCCTGTGTTTTGGATAACCAATTTACACTCATAAAATATTCAAAATCATTCAATCAAACAAATTGCATGATCCCATAAACACAACAATCCATCACAGAGCCTAAAATACCCAATTTCCAGAGTCAGTTTAGCAATTCAATCAAAGGCAACCCTAATTTCACATTCACCATTCAAATTCGACATTAATGTCATGCTTAAATATCAAGCCCATCAAAATTATCACATAACACAATTATGAACAAAACAAATTTAAAGGTTAAAAGTAAACGAAGAACTTACAAATAATAGTTATGAACTCGAAGAATAAAGAGAAGGTGAAAGATGAAAAACCCTAGCTGCCAAAAAACCATACTAGAAAATGGGTTTGATTGCTGAAATTTGATCCGAAAATAGAAGGAGGAAAAATTTTGGGGTAATTTCAGTCAATTATATCAAAAGTGGGATCAAAATAATTTGACACCCTTTTTATACCTTTACTGGGTCACAGTTAAAATTACTGGGCTTGGGTCTACGAAACTCCAACTATAAGTCATAGATGAGTTTATTACGTGTAAGTCCTGGTCTCGTAGACCTCTCAATATTCAGAAAAATTTAGAATCTTACATGAGTTCCACAAACCCCAGTCACGACTCGTAGTTTGATCTACAAGTTGTAAAGCTTGCTCGTAGGTTGAGTGCAAACTATTCATGCTTACTGGAAATCTCTACGAGATGGGGTTATGAGTTATAAAATGCAATACAACTCGTAAGCCCAGTCGTAGAAATTGTACCTGATGCATTCCTCAGTAAAATCTACTGCCTTAGTGATTTACCCGCATGCTCTTCATGAAATTCACTTGCACCCTATATGTAACAAACCTAATATTAAAAATAGCAATCAAAATATAATCGAACAGCTACCTAAGAATCGAAAAATTGAAGATAAACTCAAAACTAAGCTAAAACATAAAAATCCTTAGGCTGCCTCCCAAGTAGTGCCTGATTTATTGTTGTGGCATGACTTAGACAAATTGGCTACTAGATTTACCAATTGCCAAACCTCATTTTTCAACTCATCATGATACTTCATAGACTGACAGATATCAAGGACATCTTCTTCATTATTCACTTTAAACCTAAGTTGGCCAACCTCCATATCCATTAGAGCTCATTCGGTAGCTATAAATGGTCTTCCCAAGATGATTAAAACTTCAAAATCAACCTCAAAGTCTAGAATCATAAAATCTGCAGGGAATATGAATTTTTAAACCTTTACCAACACATTATTGAGTATCCCACAGGTTTCTTCACTGTTCTATCCACCATCAACAATTGTATATTTGTTAGAGTAGGGATACCCAAACCAAGCTTCTTGTAAACTGCAAGAGGCATCAAATTGATACTTGCACCTAAATTACATAAAGCCCTTGCAAACTCTACATCTTATATAGTGCAAGGTATAGTGAAAGTACCTAGGTCTTCATGCTTTTAAACCAAGGACTTAGTAGTGATAACACCACAATGTCGAAGCTCTTGAGAAAGCTCCTGGCTCATTGTGTACTTTTTGGTAACCAAATCCTTCATATACTTTGCATAACCCAACATTTACTCTAAAGCTTCAATAAGAGGGATGTTAATAGATAGTTGTTTATGCATATAGAGAAAGTGTTTGAACTTGCCTTCCTCCTCCCCCTTTTTGAGTCTTTAAAGGAAAGGAGGAGGAGACTTTGGGACGGGCTTATACCTCTGTTGTTAGAACCCATACTTTGGTACATTGGGCCAATTACGAACTTGGAATCAATGTTGCAATTGTTGGAAAAATTCAAAATTTGCGTGTCAAATTTTTTTTAAAAAAAGTTTTGGGATGAGAAGTAACATTGCAAACAAATTTTACTTGTAGGTGCTTGTATATGTGTATATACATATTTAAGAGTATAAGAAATTGGACAAGTGTATTCTTATTACTTTAAGAAGTATTCAACATCTAGAAGTTGGTATTTGTTAACTTGTGATTGGTCCAAGTGTTAATTTGACCAAAATATTAATTCTTTTAAGTTGCCATGACTTGTTATTATTATATATATATATAGACATATATGTTACAAGAAGGAACAAGACATTTCCTTTCCTTTCTTCATCCAAACACTTAGAAAAAAGAACACCCTGAAATCACTGTAGCAACCCTCTCGGGTTGCTACAGTAAAAAGGAAAACAATTTCAAATTTTTGCTTCTTCTTCCGATTTGATACTACAAGCTTGATATATTAGGTCCTCCAAGCATCATAGAAGCAATAGTTCATCAAGAAAACGTGTGAAAATTCGCAATCGAAGTTTTGAAAGTGTGAAGGGTTGAAAAGGTAAATCAAAATTCCTTCTCTTTTGAGTTAGAATTTAGCATCTAAATAATTTGGGGATTGTTAAATGAGTATAATAATCAAGAAAATTGGGTTGAATCATTGAGTCTTAAGCTTGTGAGCTATAAGGTTCAAAAATAGAAATTATGAATGCAAATGAGTTTTTGTTATTTAAAATTTATATGTGTGGGTCTAATTAGCTTGAAAATGATTCTTGTGTGGTGAAAGTAACATTAGAAATGGTTGGTATGCATCCTTGCATTTGTTGGTAGAAATTAAGCCTCTTTAGTGAAGAATTGGAGCATTTTGATGCTAGGAGTGTATATTGAGCCCTAGAGCATTGTGTTGCTCTTTTTAGGGGTATATAGAAGTGCATGAGTATGTTAAGTATGTGTAAACATTGGTGGCTGTCCAGTTTTGCAGATTTTGGTACTAATGTGAAAATGAGCATTTTAGCACTTTATGATTTCGTTTGACGCTAGGAAGTTATAATTGGACTTTTGAAGTTTGTAAAGGTATCTGAACATGATGAGTATGTGTTTAAGTCAATGCTGGCCCTGTTTTTCCAGTTTGGTGTGAAATGAGTTCGTTAGCAAGATATTGAAATGTCGGAGTTAAAATGACTTCTAGTTGTTTTGCAATTGTGATTGTTGTTGTTGTTGGTTAAAAAGGGGCCAAGTTTGAGCCCTAGGATGGCCTAGTTGAAGGGGTTATGCTGTCGAAATTTTTGTAGAATTTTTGGAATATAAACTTGGAAGTTGAAGTCCGTAATGGGAACTAACTAGTTATGACATTTTTGTGATAAATGTAGACGTGGAGCGTCTCGAGGTGTGAGTTAGACTAACTTGACGTTGGAATTGACTTGGTGGAGTAAGTAAGGTATGTAAAGTTTTCCTTCTTGTGGCATGATTAGTTTGAAATAATCAAGTATATTAAAGTTTGAAAAATTCTTTATGTTTCCAACTTGAGCCTAAAGTACTCATTTGTTCCTCCCTAATATGCAAAGAAGTTATCCGATTTTGATTCCTATGTATTCCAAGTTTGCCTACCAACAAAGTTTGTGGTTCCTAAAGGAGGACAAGTTTGATATCTATATAAATTTGATCCGTTTGATCACCATGTAAATTAACTAGTTTCATTAGACATGAAAGTTTGAAGCCACCTATATACTAACTCTTTGTAATTAATGTAAGAACT
>DF360462.1:34477-53815 GCA_000787875.1 Solanum virginianum | reverse complement strand
GTCCAAATCGAAGTTGTGAAGTTGTGAACTAATTTTGAAGGTAAGTGAATTTTCTCTTCTTGTGAGTTAAATTGAAGCTTGAAAATGGTTTAAGGATTGACAAATGAGTAAAATAACCAATGTATTCAAATTAGGGGCTATCCAATTTTCAGTTTGAGTGAATAAAAATGGAAATGAACGTTTTAGCATTTTAAGCTTTCGTTAGATGCTAGAAGGTTATAATTGGACTTTTGAGGCTTGTAGAAGAATTTGAGCATGTTGAATATTTATTTACAGTGTTGCTGGCCCTGTTTTTCAGTTTGAGTATGAAAAAGAATTTAGTTAGCGCGTTAGTGAAATTTGGGTTGAAATTGGCTTCTAGTTGTCTTGTAATTGTTGTTGATGTTGTTGTTGATAAAATGGGACCATGATGGGTCCCGGGATGGCTTAAATTATGGGGTTATGCTGTCGAAATTTTCGTAGAATTTTTGGAATAAACGCTTGGAAGTTGGAGTCCGTATTGAGAAGAGACTAATTGTGGCATTACTATGAAAATTGTAGACATCGGGCATTCGGAAGACTAAAGTGAGATTGGTTTGTCGTTGAAGCTAAGTTGGCGTCAGAAAAGAGGTATGTAAAGCATCTACGACTTCGGCATGATATTTTAAATATGAGCCTTGTATCGACTCTACTTTGGCAATCTAGTCTTGGAACAAATTCTATATTTGTCCTTGGTATACCCTAGCATCTATGTTATGTTCGATTCCTACATCCTTGGTATTGACCAATTAGGGCAAATATGTGTCCTTACAAGTGACCTTCGAAAAAGATCTTCTTCCACTACTTATCTACGTAATCCTTGACTCTTATGTCCGTCAAGTCTAATAATGGTGTAAATCGCGAAATATGAAAGTTTGGTATGCTTAAGGTAGTATACTCTCTCCAAGTTCTAATAAACTTTGTAAGTATATGATTTGCCAAGGCATGGAAAGTTTGTTACTTAAAGCTGGTGACTAAAGCTTATCAAAATTACTAATTATATAATTTGACCCACCAGTTTGATAACTATGGAATAACTTTGTACGCCTATTAATCTGTTTTCAAGTGTCAGATAAGTCTTTTACACTATCTCGAGATTTGATAAAGATTTTGTACATATGCTCCTCACTATTCTGTTCGTGCTACTGTAAATTCGTTCACCGGTACCCGGGCCGGTTATGTTCGTGCGTACTAAGCTATATATATATATATATATATATATATATATTTCTAGAGTTGGTTGGATACGGCGGGGTCGGCTCGGCCCAAGGGTCGGCTTTGCTTAGCGGCGTTTGGTATGATTGGGCCTTTGGTTTGGTAGCTCTAAGCCACATTTATTCTAGGGTCTGTGAGTACTGGGACGCCGGCTCACACATCCTACATTTGTGGTTATGTTGGAGACTTTCTGGATTAAACTTTTTGGTGTGATGTTGTGGTATGGCGCGAGTATGGAGGTCGCCATCGTTTCTGGTCCGGTATGCTCCCATGTTATCCATTTGAAAAATATCCAAAAGAGATAGTCTGCTTGATATTGCACATGAGTTTGATTCTGGTACTTCTGTTGATTACTACACTTATTATGTTGTGCTTTCCGCTTTACATATTCGGTACGTCTTGTACTGACCCCCTTTCTTCGGGGGCTGCATTTCATGCCCACAGGTTCAGATGTACAGGGTAGCAGGCCTCCAGCTTAGGACCTCAGTTTGCAGTTTGAAGTGCTCTTTTGCTTGGGAGCTACATTTTGGTATACTTACTTTGTTATTACTTTGTATTACTTTCACTTTTGGGTATGACGGGGGCCCTGTCCCGTCTTATGATTCGGTTTGTCTGTGTTAGAGGTCTGTGGACAGTTTGTGAGTATGGGTCCTATCAGAAAGTCTGTGTATCATGTACATATGTTGTGTATGTGTGACTTAGCCACCAGTTTGGATATTTTGTTCATATGATGTGTTTGTGGGGCGGTTTAACTGCAGCGGTGACCTTGTCGGCCCGCGTATTCATAACTATATCTGTTATATGTCTGTCTGGTTCGCTGGAAATCTTCTGTTTCAGGTGGCTAGTCAGTAAAATAGAGAAAACTCTGTTGAAATTTTTCTAAAATAAATAGTAACTTTTATCTGAGTTTGGTTTGATAACTCGGTCCGGGTGCCCTAATCGGGTGCTCAGTCACGGCCCATAGGTTGGTTTGTGACATCAAGATCCCTTCCTACTCCAATTGAAGGATTCTATCCATAAATAGAAAGTGATGGTCTTCTCCAAAGGGGGAGATGGGGTGTTAAGGTACCAAATTAGATTGTGTATCCCAGATGTTGAGTGTATACGTGATAGAATCATGGTTGAAGCTCATAGCACTAGATATTTCATTCATCCTGGCTCTACCAAAATGTACCACAACTTAAGGGAAGTCTATTGATGGAGTGGAATGAAGCGGGATATTTTCAAATTTGTTTCTAAGTGCCTAAACTATCAACAAGTGAAAGTTGAGCACCAAAGGCCATGTGGATTAGCCCAAAACTTTGAGATTCCAGAATGGAAGTGGGAGATGATCAATATGAATTTCGTTACTAGTCTACCGAGGTCTCGAAAGCAATATGATTAGATATGGGTGATTGTGGATAAGATGACTAAATCGACTCACTTCTTAGTAGTTAAAACAACCAATAATGCGGAGGAGTACGCCAAGATGTACATCTAAGAGATTGTGAGGTTGCATGGGGTCCCTTGTCCATCATCTCGAATAAGGAAGCCTAATTCACCTCCCACTTTCGGAGATCATTTCAGAAATGATTGGGTACAAAGGTGAATCTGACTACAACTTTCCATCCACAAACCGATGGTTAGGTAAAGCATACAATTCAAACGTTAGAAGATATGTTGAGAGCCTACGTCCTTAATTTTAAGGGAAATTGGGATGAGCACCTATCGTTGATTAAGTCTGCATATAACAATAGTTATCATGCAAGTATTCAGATGGCTCCCTATGAAGCTTTATATGGGAGGAGATGTAGATCACCAATTGGATGGTTCGAGGTTAGAGAAGCAGAGTTAATTGGGCCTGACCTTCTCTATCAAGCAATGGAGAAGGTCAATATTATTAGAGAGCGATTGAAAACTATGCAAAGTCACCAAAAATCCTACACCAATGTGAGTAGGAGGGATTTGGAGTTCGAAGTGGATGACTGGTTATATTTGAAAGTATCACCGATGAAAGGTGTCATGAGCTTTGGAAGAAGGGTAAATTGAGTCCACGTTACATTGGACCCTATCAGATTGTAAAGAGGATTGGGAAGGTTGCCTACGAATTATATTTGCCCTCCGAGTTAGATAGTATTCATCTGGTGTTTCATGTGTCGATGTTAAAAAAATGCTTGGGAAATCCTAACTTGGTAATCCCTGTGGAGAGTATAGGAGTGAAGGATAGTTTAACCTACGAAGAAATTCTGGTTCAAATCCTTGATCGTCAGATTCGCAGATTGAGAACCAAAGAGATAGCCTCAATCAAAGTCCTGTGGAGGAATCAAATCATTGAGGAGGCCACATGGGAAGCTGAGGAAGAGATGGAAGCAAAATATTCGCATCTATTCAAGCCAATGAATGAAAATGTTGAAGGTAAATTCCTTACCCTTGACCAAATTGATTGTCTTTTAGTGTTGATTGTCTATTCGTGAGTCCAGATAGAGATTGTTGATAGAAATGAGGAGTTGAAAGATAGATTGATAGATTTAATGTTGAGGAGAGTTTCGAGTCTATTCATTCCTTGATATCCACCCTTACTCCTTATTCGAGGATGAATGATCCCAAGGGGGAGATGATGTAATGCCCGGTAAAATTACCAAAATACTCCTAGAATGAAGACGTATGCGTAACACATCTTCCCAAGCTCGGATAGAAAATCCAATACCGAATTTGCGATCAGCGCAAAAAATTGAGTCGGAAAATGGTCTTGACCCGATTTAAGAGCAACCGAGTCAAAAAATTATTTTCATAAAAATTGACCAAAATAGTGAGGATACGCGACGGCTCCGCGATACGGACCTAACACGCACCCACACTTATACTTTTTATCAAAATTTTGACAGGATTAATTTTTGAAAAACACAGATGCGCGACATGTCTGCATTGCAGACCTGTCATTCCGACGTGCTATATCAAGATTCAAAATTTTATTCTTTGGAGGGGCATTCTGGACTTTTCCCACCTTTTTAAACATGAACCACGACCCATCTAAGTTATTTTGATAATCAAATAGGGTCAAAACCCCCATTCTAAGTCCTTCATTATACTTGAAAGATAAGGCTTGAGAGAGACAAAAGAAGAACATAATATTGGGGAAGTCTTGATGATTGAATTGGAGAGCTTTGATCCTAGGTATGTAAGGCTAAACGAAAACATGAGATTGTCCTCTCATGTGCCCCATAGGTGGTCTTAGATGGTTGGTTGAAGGTTCTTGAGTCAATATGCATGCTTTCTTGAATATTTTCTTGAAAACTAAATTATTTACATATATTTGCATACGTTGATGATCATTAAACTTGTTTCTTGAATTGAATACTTCCTTGAGATATTGCATAAACCCTTTATGTTAATGATTAATAGCATACATGAAAGAAGATAGGGACTGAGTGTAGAGCCTTGATTGAGAATGTGATTGTGATTATGATTGAGATTAAGATATGAGAATGATGATGAGTTGATAGAACTTGATAGTCCTTTGAATCTCCATATATAAACTCTAACGATTTGTCTATTCGATTGTTCCCTAATGATTATTCAAATCCTTGAGCTGTTGATTGAGGAGATGATTTGAGTCTCTTTGAGACTGATTGAATGTTGAGATGACTAGAGTCTCTTCGAGACTGATGGAATGATGAGAGCCTCCATAAGGCTGAGTAAAGATGAGTCAATTGAGATGTATTGACTAGATGGATTATTTTATGAGTATTGAGTCATAGGAGAAGTATCGAGCACCGAAAGTATAAGAGTTAGTCCAACTCGCACTCGTCAAACTACGTAGCCAAACGTAGGTGAGGATTAGAACCATTGTATCTCATTATGGTTCCCTCTAGATAGAGTCCCTGAAACAATAGAAGACTTAACGGATTGTTGGGGTCCCTAGTAGATTTGATTCATCCCCTACATGGCAAGTATGGGATGGCTATAGCAAAATCAGCGTGATTGTTGTACAATCACTGGCTTATAAGTGATTGTTGTTGGATAAGAGAAACTCCCAGAAAGTTCCTACCTTGAGCACTCTGAGTCGAAAAGTGATGAGATGAGATGTGATATGATGAGATGAGATGTGATGTGATGAGATTAGCTGAGGTGAGTCCTTCTGAGATGAGTCTGATTTGATTGATGGGTTGATGGGTCATCTGTCTACTCTTTATTTTTGCTTTAGATAGACATATGACATGTTGATTGATTTCTATATTGAGTTATTATTACTTTTACTATTATTCTACCTGTTTCATTTTTACATACCAATACATTTCAGGTACTGACATCCCCTTTTGGACTGCATCATATTATGATATAGATACGCAGGGTAGAGGTCATCAGCAGGCGAACCGTTGAGGACCTTCAAGTGTTCAACAGATTGGTGAGCCTTCCTTACTTTGGATGGTTCATTGCATTATTTTCATCATGCTTTAGAGTTTAGAATTGCTTATTTTTTATGTTGGATTGAAGTAACCATGGACCTGTCATTTGTACCACGTAATAGTGATAGAGGCTCCATAGACTAGAGTTAGACGTTGATGTTGGAACTTGTGAGCTAGTTTCTTTCCACTAGCCTTTATTTATTATTATTGTTAGGACTATGATGTGCCCATTTATTTTCATTTATCTTCCACTGATTAGTAATATTATTGAGTGGATGAATGCGATGAGGCCAAATGGTTTGCTTGGGGACTAGCAATAGTCTCTGAGTGTCGGCCACGTCTTGGATCTCCTCCCGAGGCGTGACAAATCAATTCGGTTGAAAATATTGTTTGGTCAAAATAGAATTTAAATTTTTCATTCAATAATTTTGTAACACCGTAAAATTATTTAGATGCCCCTAAAATGTAATCGTATGCATAACACATCTTCCAAAGCTTCGATTAAAAATCTGCAATCGAATTTGTGATCAGCGCAGAAATTCGAGTCGAAAAGTGGTCTCGACCTGATTTAAGAGAAACTGGGTCAAAAAATAATGTTCGCTCATTAATGGCAAAATAGTATCTGTCTGTGCCCCTGGCGCGATGCGGAGGGGGCACGGAGAACCACTTCTCATTTTTTAACTTTTTGACAGGAATTGGAATTTTCGTAAAATGGCAAAAATGTACTGGTCTGCGCCTCTGGCGAGTCGCGAACCAGTACATTAGTTTTTAAATTTTTCCTTTTAATTATAGAAAGGGTATTTTGGGTATTTCCAACCTATTTTTAAGTCTTAAAATGTGTTTTAGAGTTCGTTTATTAGTGATTGAGGGTTCAAAAGCCATATTTTTGTTAAGTTAAACGTACTTTCTGAGAGAGGAGAAGAAGAAAGGTTTGAGGGTCTCTAGTCCAAGTCAAGATTTCCTTAAAGATTCGAACAATCTTCATTCTAGGTAAGTAAAGGCTGCCCAGAACATGAAATTGTTCTTTCATGTGCCCCAATACATGTATTAGAATGATAGTTGATAGTTGAGATGTCTTGAATTGTAATTCTTGAATGGTATCTTGAAAATCTATCTTTAATTCTTATATATTATCTTAAATTGATAATCATCGTGCTTTAAATTTATTGCTTTCATGCATTATTATGTGATTATGTATTTACCCTACATGAATTCTCTGCTAAAGACTTCAAGAACGAACTTAGAGGTAATGTCTAGAGCCTTGATTTTTTGAATGAGTTGATTGTTAGAGTCTAAGTCCTGAGATGAGTGTATTGATGGCTGAAATAGATAGAATTAGTGTTCATAGAGTCTGAATATGGTTGAACCTTAGTTTTGAAAAGATAATCTAACTCTTGGAGTTGATAGATGATGCGATGAGGTGAGTGTTCTTGCCCATACGGGCTGGGTGATGGAAATTCTTGATGTATTGAAAGACTTATGAGCATATTGAGTCCTGGGAGGAGTATTAGCACCGAAATGGGTAAGAGTGAGTCCCACTCGCACTCACTAAATACGTAGCCAGCATAGGAGAGGATTGGATCATGAAAGCCAATGATTCCCTTGCCCTGCAGAGAGCTTGATAGACTTCTTTTGGGATCCCCGATAGACTCGTCCTATACCCCGACAATGTACTAGATGGATGTGGCAACGATATCTCTTCGTTGTATTATCACCGGCTTATAGGTGCTGGTTGTCAGTTATAGAAACTCTCAGATAGGTATCATGATGGTATTACTCTGATGTTGATGTGATAGTGTGATGTTTTGATGGATAGTAATATGATAGAGACCATTTCTTGCTCTGTGTTGAGGATTAATGAATGATAAGCTATTGATGTTGTATATTATTTACTTTAGCTCATTTTACATATATTACCTTCCACGTACTAACACCCCTTTTGGCGCTGCATCATTTTGTGGTGAAGATTCTGTAGACAGAGGACTTCAATAGCCTAATCATTGAGTTTCACAGATTTTCAGATAGAGACTTGGTGAGTCCTCCCTTGTTTTCGGAGGACATATTTATCATTCATTTATCTTGAGTTATTGGCTTTGATTGAGATAGCCATGGCCTGTCATGGTACCATCTTAGACAGTAGTCATAGAGGCTTCATAGACATAGATTGATGATGGCTGATGTCAGAGTTCTTTCCCATCTTTCTTTCTTTATATGGAGATTGTGTTTTTTCGAAATTCTTAGCTTATGTTTTGATAGTGCTGGTGTTAGTCATGTAGCTCAATAATAGATAGTTATTTCTACATTATGTTCTGCTGAACGAACTGGTTGAATGAAGGAGATGAGACTAGGTGGTCCACTTGGGGGCTAGCAATAGTCTCCAAGTGCCAATTACGCCTAGGGTACCCTCCCGGGACGTGACAAACTTTGTATCAGAGCCCATAGTTCAAGTTTCCTAGGGAGTCTATGAAGCCATGTCTAGTAGAGTCTTGTTTATGGGTGTGTTGTGCACCACACTTCATAAGCAAGAGGCTATAGGGCATTAGGAAGAGTTACCCTTCTTTTGTGATCTGAATTCATGTGATAGAGTTTAACTCTATGGAAATCTCATTTTAACTCGTGCGTTATACGATTATAGAAAATGTCGTCGAAGAGAACAGCTGCTCAAAGAGATATCGCAGCCCCAGCTTCTGAGAACGCCAAACCTAAGGCCCCAATTCATATGGAGACAAGGAGATTGGGATGCCCTGCTAGGACTACTGAGGTCCCACAGGCCCCCCCTGCTCAGCCCCAGCCAGCTCTTACTACCGAGGCAAAGTTTAGGGGAGCCATCACCATGTTGACTCAGTTGGTGGCCTCCTAAGGTAATAACCAAGGTCCTCAAGCTCCTAGTTCTAGCTCATAGGATCCCTCAGCTAAGGATGAACCCGTTAGTGTATACGGGATTGAAAGTAGAAGAGGACCCATAGAACTTCATTGATCAGATGTATAAGGTTCTGAAGGCAATGCACGTTGATGAGATCAAGGGACTTAAGCTTGCCTCCTACTAGTTGAAGATGTTGCTAATGTGTGGTACAATCAGTTGGAGGAGAGTAGAGGTGAGAATGCAGAGCCTATAACATGGGAAGAGTTTGAGACCGCCTTCCTTGACCACTTCTTTCCTCAAGTGTTGAAGGAGGAGAAGGTGGATGAGTTTGTGAATTTGAAGCAGGGAGGGATGATTGTGAAAGAGTGTAGCCTTAAGTTTATTAAGCTATCAAGGTATGCTCTAGAGATGGTACAAGACGTGACGGCGAGGATGAGAAAGTTTATGTCTAGTCTGGGCATACATGTGCACAAAGAATGTAAGGCAGCTTTGCTGATTCCGGGCATGGACATCTCTAGAATTATGGTGTATGCCCAACCTGCAGAGACCGAATAAGGGTGACAAGTCCTACTTTCACAGGAGATCATCCCATCCTGCATCGTCTGTAGCAAGTACGCTTGTGTAGTCAAACAGGTATGATCAGAAATCTCATGGTTATCAGAATTTCAGGGCTTTGGGTGCTCAATCTCAGGCCAGTGTAACCCAAGGCCAAGGCTTGAGGGGAAAGCCACTATGTGGTAAGTGCGATAAGCTTCATCTGGGTGAGTGTCATGTGGGAAGAGATGTTTGTTATTTGTGTAGACAGGTTGGTCACTTCAGTTTTGAATGCCCAAAGAGGAGATAAGGTGAGGGGTGCAGCAGACTACAGTCATCCGCAGCCCCTCCAGTGGGCAATCAGCAGAGGGGTACTACTACTGGTATAGGAGGTGGGATGAACCACCTTTATGCTATGAGTAATCGATAGGATCAGGAGGCTGCACCAGATGTTGTTACGGGTATGCTTCGAATCTTTACCTTTGATTGTTATGCATTACTTGATCTGGGTGCCACTTTGTCCTTTGTGACCCCTTATGTAGCTAGTAAGTTCAGGATTCTTTCAGAGTGTTTGCCTGAACCTTTTGCTGTTTCTACTCTTATTGGTGAGTCTATTTAGCTGAGACAGTTTACAAGGATCGTGTAGTGTCTATTTATCATAGAGACACCTTAGCTAACTTAGTAGAGTTAGAGATGGTTGATTTTAATTTAATAATGGGCATGGATTGGCTTCATGCTTGTTATGCTTTTGTTGACTGTAGAACCCGAATTGTTGAGTTTCAATTTCCTAATAAGCCTATCTTAGAGTGGAAAGAAGGTAGAGCACACTATTTAGACCTTGGAGCGAATTGTTGAGTTTCAATTTCCTAATAAGCCTATCTTAGAGTGGAAAGGGAGTTTTGTTGCCCCTAAGGCAAATTTATCTCCTCTCTTAGAACCAGAAAGTTGATCTCCAAGTATTGTATTTACCACCTCGTACGAGTTAAGTCTGGTGATGTTGAATCTTCTACTCTTGAGTTAGTCCCAATTGTGAATGAGTTTCCTGATGATCTACCCGGAGTCCCTCCTGATAGGGAGATTGACTTTGGGATTGTGTCCTTCCCGAGACCTAACCCATTTCAATTCCACCTTATAAAATGTCCCTCGCAGAGTTGAAAAAATTGAAAGAACAATTGAAAGACTTGTTAGAGAAAGGTTTCATAAGGCCTAGTGTCTGACCATAGGCTGCTCCAGTCCTATTCGTGCGTAAGAAAGATGGGTCTCTCAGAATGTGTATAGACTATGGGCAACTGAACAAGGTTACCATAAAGAATAAGTATCCTCTCTGCAAGATAGATAATCTATTTGACCAGCTTCAGGGTGCTACTTGTTTCTCCAAGATAGACCTCAGATCTGGTTATCATCAGTTGAAGGTGAAGGAAAGTGATATCCCAAAGATAGTCTTTAGGACACGCCATGGCCACTTTGAGTTCTTGGTCATGTCCTCCAGGTTAACAAATGCACCTGCAGCTTTTATGGACATGATAAACAGTGTATTCAAACCATATCTTGATATGTTCATGATCGTGTTTATTGATGATATTCTGGTATATTCAAAGGATGAGGAGGAGCATGCTAATCACCTTAGAGTGTTTTTGCAAATGCTCAGAGACCATGAGTTGTATGCAAAATTCTCAAAGTGTGAATCTTGGCTCAAGTCTGTGGCTTTCTTAGGCCATGTTATTTTAGGAGATGGTATTCGGGTAGATACTCAAAAAATTAAAGTAGTTAAGAACTGGCCAAGACCGACTTCTCCAACAGAAATAAAGAGCTTTTTGGGTTTAGTTGGCTACTATTGTAGATTTGTTGAAGGCTTCTCTTTTATTTCAGTCCTATTGACTAAGTTAACTCAGAAGAAGGCCAAGTTTCAGTGGTATGAGGCATATGAAAAGAGTTTTCAAGAGTTGAATACTAGATTGACTACGACACCAGTGTTGACCTTGCCAGACGGGACGGAGGACTTTGTGATATATTGCGATGCATCGCGAGTTGGATTGGGTTGTGTACTTATGAAGAGAGGGAAGGTGATAGCTTATGCTTCCAAATAGCTTAATATCCATATGAAGAATTGTCCGACTCATGATCTCGAGTTGGCAGCAGTGGTATTCACACTCAAGATTTAGCATCACTATTTGTATGGAGTGCATATGGATGTGTTTACTGACCACAAGAGCTTGCAGTATGTGTTTAGCCAGAAAGAGCTCAACCTGAGGCAGAGGAGATGGCTAGCATTACTCAAAGATTATGACATGAGCATTCTCTACCACCCAGGTAAGGCTAACATTGTTGCTGATGCTCTTAGCAGGATGTCTATGGGTAGCGCTGTCCATGTGGAGGAAGGAAAGAGAGAACTAGCTAAGGAAGCCATAGATTGGCTCGACTTGGAGTGCAACTTGAGGAGAACAATGAAGGTGGGATCAATGTTCAGAATAGGTCTACTTTATCTATAGTGTCAGAAGTGAAGGAAAAATAAGACCAAGACCCCATTTTATTCCAATCGAAAGAAGCGGTTCACAAGCAAAAGGTGATGGTTTTCTCCAAAGGGGGAGATGGGGTGTTGAGATACCAAGGTAGATTGTGTATGCCTTATGTTGATGGTGTTCAAGACAGAATCATAGCTGAAGCTCATAGCTCTAGATATTCTATTCATCCCGACTCTACTAAGATGTACCACGACTTGAGAGAGGTCTATTGGTAGAATGGATGAAGAAAGACATTGCTGAGTTTGTCTCTAAGTGCCCCAATTGTCAACAGGTCTGGTATAGGAGGTGGGATGAACCACCTTTATGCTATGAGTAATCGATAGGATCAGGAGGCTGCACCAGATGTTGTTACGGGTATGCTTCGAGGACTTTGAAATTCTTGAGTGGAAGTGACAGGTGATCAACATGGATTTCATTACCGGCTTACCAAGATCCAGAAAGCAGCATGATTCGATATGGGTGATCATGGATAGGATGACTAAATTAGCCCACTTTTTGGCAATTAAGACAATTAATACAGCTGAGGAGTATGCCCGACTATACATTTGAGAGATTTTAAGGTTGCATGGGGTTCCCTTGTCTATCATTTCTGACAGAGGAGCTGAATTCACCTTTTAATTTTGGAGATCTTTCCAGAGGGGTTTGGGTACGAAGGTGAATTTGAGCAAAGGTTTTCACCCTCAGACAGATAGGCAGGTAGAGCACACTATTTAGACCTTGGAGGATATGTTGAGAGCGTATGTTATCAACTTCAAAGGGAATTGGGATGACCATCTACCATTGATTGAGTTTGCGTACAACAATAGCTACCATGCCAGCATTCAGATGGCCCCTTATAAGGCTCTATACGTGAGGAGATGTAGATCACTGATTGACTAGTTTGAGGTTGGTGAAGCTGAATTAATCAGACCTGACCTTGTCCACTAGTACATGAAGAAGGTGAAGGTCATCAGAGAGACGTTGAAGATAGCATAGAGTCATCAAAAGTCTTACACGGACATGAGGAGAAGAGACTTAGAGTTTGAGGTGGATGATTAGGTGTACTTGAAGGTGTCACCCATGAAGGGTGTCATGAGGTTTGGTAAGAATGGAAAGTTGAGTCCACTTATATTGGACCATACCAGATTGTAAGAGGGATTAGGAAGGTTGCTTATGAACTAGACTTGCCTTTCGAGCCAAATAGAGTTCACCCGGTGTTCCATGTGTTAATGTTAAAGAAGTGTATGGGAGATCTAGCCTTAGCAATTCCTGTTAAGAGTATGGGAGTGAAGGATAGTCTATTTTATGAAGAAATTCTAGTCTAGATCCTGGATCGACAAGTTCGTAAGCTGAGGAATAAAGAGACAGCCTCGAATAAAGAGACAGCCTCCGTTAAAGTCCTATGGAGGAACCAATTTGTTGAGGAAGCTACATGGGAAGCTGAGGAAGCGATGAAACTCAAATTCTCATACCTATTCATGCCAGATGATGATGATGTTGAAGGTAATTATTGAATGTCTCCTTTCATTGAGTTGATGCATTTATCTAATTCTATTCCTAAGTCTAAGATAGAGATAGATAGGTGATGGATAGTTGAGAGTTTGAGAGTTCCCGAATGAGGAATGAGATGAGCTTTGAGGTCAATCGTGCTTCTATTCGACCTTTACTCATCATTCAAGGATGAATGGTCCCAAGGGGGAGATGATGTAACACCCCATAAAATTATCGAAACGCCTCTAAAATGTAATCATGCGCACAATGCATCTTCCAAAGCTCCAATTGGAAATCCGACCACAAGAGTTTGCAGTATATGTTCAGTCAGAAAGAGCTCAACTTGCGATAGAGGAGATGGCTGGAGTTGCTCAAAGATTATGATATGAGCATTCTCTACCACCCAAGTAAGGCTAACATTGTTGTTGATGCTCTTAGCAATCTGATTTACGAGCAGCCAGGTCAAAAAATAATTTTTGCTAATTAATGGCGAAACAGTGTCTGTTCGTGCCCCTGCTGCGATGCGGAGGGGGCTCGGAGCAACACTTCTTTTTTTTTTAATTTTTTGATGAGAATTGGAATTTTTGTAAAATGGCGAAAATGTACTAGTCCGCGCCCCTGGCGCATCACTGACCAATACATCAATTTTTAAAATTTTCTTTTAATTACTGGAAGGGTATTTTGGGTATTCCCAACTCATTTTTGAGTCTTGAAACATGTTTTAGAGGTGGTTATTAGCGATTAAGGGTTCAAAACCCATATTTTTCTTAAGTTAAATGTACTTTTTGAGAGAGGAGAAGAAGAAAGGGTTGAGGGTTTCTAGTCCAGGTCAAGATTTCTTTGAAGATTCGAACAATCTTCATTCTAGGTAAGTAAAGGCTGCCCAGAACATGAAATTGTTCTTCCATTTGCCCCAATACATGTAGTAGGATGATAGTTTGTAGTTGAGAAGTCTTGAATTGTAATTCTTGAAAGGTATCTTGAAAATCTATCTTTAATTCTTATATATTATCTTAAATTGATGATTATCATGCTCTAAATTTACTGTTTTCATGCATTATTATGTGATTATGTATTTACCCTACATGAATTCCTTGCTAAAGACTTTAAGAATGAACTTATGGGTAATGTTTAGAGCCTTGATTGTCTGAATATGTTGATTGTTGGAGTCTGAGTCCTGAGATGAGTGTGTTGATGGCTGAAATAGATGGAATTGGTGTTCTTATAGTCTGAATGAGGTTGAACCTTAGTTTTGAAGAAATAATCCAACTTTTTGAGTTTATAGATTATGAGATGAGGTGAGTGTTCTTGCATGTAAGGGATGGGTAATGGAAATTCTTGATGTATTAAAAGACTTATGAGCATATTAAGTCCTAGGAGGAGCATTAGCACCGAAATGAGTAAGAGTGAGTCCAACTCGCACTCATTAACTACATGGCCAAAATAGGAGAGGATTAGACCATGAAAGCGAATGATTTCCTTTCCCTACATAGGGCTTGATAGACTTCTTTCGGGATCCTCGATAGACTCGTCCTGTACCCTGGCAAGGTACTGGATGGATGTG
The DNA here is from genome assembly GCA_000787875.1 of Solanum virginianum. Taxonomy (NCBI): domain Eukaryota; kingdom Viridiplantae; phylum Streptophyta; class Magnoliopsida; order Solanales; family Solanaceae; genus Solanum; species Solanum virginianum. The sequence continues at coordinate 39,244 of DF360462.1, read as the reverse complement.
GCAATGACATCTCTTCATTGTATCATCACTGGCTCATAGATGGTAGTTGTCAGTTATAGAAAGTCCCAGATAGGTTTCATGATAGTAGTATTCTAATGTTGATGTGATAGTGTGATGTCTTGATAGATAGTGATATGATAGAGACCGTTTCTTGCTTTAAGTTGAGGATGAGTGATTGATGAGCTATTGATGTTATATATTGTTTACTTTAGCCCATTTTACATACAGTACATTCCACATAATAACGCCCTTTTTTACATCATTTTATGATACAGATTCTGTAGATAGAGGACTTCAACAGCCTAATCGTTGAGGTTCACGGATTTCCAAACAGGGACTTAGTGAGTCCTCCCTTGCTTTCGAAGGACATATTTATCATTCATTTATCTTGAGTTATTGGCTTTGATTGTGATAGTCATGGCCTGTCATAGTACCTTCTTAGACAGTAGTTATAGAGGCTTCATAGACGTAGATTGATGATGGCTGATGTCGGGTTTCTTTCCCCTCTTTCTTTCTTTATATGGAGATTTTTTTTGAAATTCTTAGCTTATGTTTTGATAGTGATGGTGATAGTCATGTAGCTCACTAATATATAGTTACTTCTTTGTTATCTTCTGCTGAACGAACTGATTGAACGAAGGCGATGAGACTAGGTGGTCCACTTGGGGGCTAGCAATAGTCTCCGTGTGCCAGTTATGCCTAGGGTACCCTCCCAGGGTATGACAAATTCCTATCACATGTCATCATTTGTATAACAGATACACTGATCAAGAATAAAGAACAAAATTTTAAAACTATTTTCAATGTATGAGCACTATTTTAAAAAAATAATGCATGTTTATGTATTCATTGAATATTGAAATTCAAAACACACCTCATAAGTGTTCATAAATCTTGAAAAATAAATTTGCTGAAAAAATAACTACTTATGTAATATGCATATGTGGTGTTAGATATTCACTCCATAAATTTAGAACAAGAGCTCACTCATACGAAGAGTATACTGGTAATTTAAGCCAAGTGAATACACTATCCCTAGATCCATTTATCCAATCATATATTATTCAGTTTAGGAGAGCTAATACAGATTATCAAAACTAGAGATCAGATTAAATCTAGTGACTTGTATTAATTTCATCCATTATGAAGGAGGTCTAACATCAACACATGAACTCAATACTTCACTAATTCAAGTACACCCAATCAGTTACAATCCCGACACCATCCATCAATCATCCATGTATACGAAGCCTCTATAACTAACAACTAAGAAGGCACCACGACAATTTAGCCATGAAGTCATAGAGAACAATCTCTATCACCACTATATGATAGTTGAGTTATTTTTCATTAAATTTAATTTTCAAGACATAGCAAAACACCTAAAATCATCATTTAAAATGATCTGAAGTTGTCAAATCACTGCTAATTGTTTTTAATTTGATCGTTTCTTATAAACCTACCGAATTTCAGATCAATTAGAGTTCAAAAAAAATATTTATCTTCAAATTTATGATCAAATTCATATTCAAACGATTTACGGTGCGATTATCAGATCTACATTCTTATCATATATCAATTTATGTTAAATAATCATATTTAATTATTAAAATATTTAACATATATAAAATTGATAATAAAGAATTATTTTTAGACTAAATCACATTTTAATTCGAAAGAACAACTTGAAAATCATATTAATGGCCTCAAAAATCATAACCGCATAGCAATGAGTATTTCTAGTTAGATCATTTCCAATGAACTTATCAAAATTCATGTCAATTGGAGTCTATAAGAAAATATTTATTTCCAAGGCTATGACCAAATTCAAACTCACATTCATATAATTTAAGCATCTTTAGGGAAAAAAATATGGCCTACATTCTTATCACATATCAATTTATGTTAAATCATCATGTGTAATCGTGTTCTAGATTCAAGATAAATATACCTAACATGAAGAATGACCTTGTCATATTCAAATCAAATTTTAATCCGACAAACAATCTAAAGTCCATCTAAATGATTTTTTTATGGAACCATCAAATTTCAAGTCAATCAGAGATCTATATTTATGACCACTTTAAACTATGACCAAATTTTTTAAAAAAAATTGCTTTAGGCATAATTAATGAATAAAAAACCTTGATTTATAATTTCATTCTCTTTAAAATATTATCTCATGAGTACAAGACATAAGTTGTGTCCTTCCTTTTACAAAGACACACAACACCTTCTTTTATCAAAATTGTCCTCTTAATTAATATATTTGAGAATCCAAGATATTATGTATCTCCCTTTTAGACTGTTAAAAATCTTTAATATCTCATCTCACTAAATAATTAAATGTTAGCAACACCTTAAGGTACATCTTCTATCACGTAAATAAACATTTACTGATAAAGTACACTTACGAGACAATTTATACATACCTTGAGAATATTCTAATGACTCAAATAAATAAACCACACTAGTAGATGTTATTTATTAATTATAATTCTCAATTCATGTATACATATAATATATTTGTACATGTATAAAATTTTATGAATTTTCAATTATTTCAAATAAATAAATCACTTTAATTGCTATTTATTAATCATAAAATTCATAATTTATACAATATTATGATGTTATACATAACACTCAACTTTGAAGGAATCACTTTCCATCAAAAGGAATATTAAAAGGAAACAAGTGGAGAAAATCAATTTTCCTGCGTCCAAAGAGCAGCAACAATTGTAACACCTCCATGTATGTCTTTCCTTCTTCTTTTTTTTTTTAATCAAAATTAGAGAGGCACCTTGTCGGCTTGTAGACAAAACTGTACATTCTCTGTTCTCCTAAGTTAACATATATGTTAGTAATCCTTTTGGTCGAAATACCAAGAAAAATTGGTTCACTGCCGTGAGAATCCAAACCACCAACTTTATCACTTTTTTTTAAAAAATTAAAATTAAAATGAAAAAAATTACAAAAGTTGTCTAGCCTATTCTTCCCTTTGGCAGTGCCGGCGGAACCAAAAATGGTGTCCTCGTTTTCTTTTCGGTACAAAGCTGACACAAAACATACAACATATCCGTGTTCAAAGTCGTACAACATATATACGAATATATATTTTAGGTTATCTATTTAGATGCAAGCAAAGCTCTCGTACCAATTGTTGAAAAACCATATGTCCAGCGAAAGCATATGAGGATTGTCACGCCCCAAGAGGATACCCTAGACATAACTGGCATTCGAAGATTATTGCTAATCCCCAAGCGGACCACCTAATCTCATTGTCATCGTTCCATCCATTCTTATGCGGAAGATTCAATAAAAATAACCAACTATCTTAAAATTAATAAGAGTAAATGTCTCAAAGAAAAGGAACAGGGATAAAACAATCCCGACACCATCCATCAATCATCCATGTATACGAAGCCTCTATAACTAACAACTAAGAAGGCACCACGACAGGCCATGGGTACCACAATCAAATGAAATACTAACATAAGGATAAATAAATAATCATTCTCCAAATGCTGGGAGGACTCACCACGGTCTGAAAATGAAGCTCTGAACCTCAACGATTGGGCTGCTGAAGTCATCTGTCTATAGTATCTGCATGATAAAACGATGCAGCGCCAAAGGGGCATTAGTATGTGGAATGTACTGTATGTAAAACGGGCTAAAGAAAAGGAAACATTACAAAATCTCTCATTAATCACTCAACCTCACCTCAGAGTAAGGGACAAGACTGTATCACCTTACTCTCCATCAAACATCAAACCATCACATCACTTCGGAGTTCTATCCTCATGAAACCTAGCTGGGAGTTTCTTGGACCTACACCCATCACCTATGAGCCGGTGATGGTACAACAAAGTGATGTCGTTGCGACATCCGCCCAGTACCTTGCTAAGGTAAAAGGGCATACATCAGGGGCTATAATAATAGTAAGTCCTCTTTTGGGACTAAGGAAACATCCGTTTTCACGGTCCAGTCCTCTGCTACGCTGGCCACGTGTGTAATGAGTGTGAGTGGGACTCACTCTTACTCATTTTCGATACTCAATACTCCTCCCAAGACTCGACATGCTCATAAGTCTATCAATTCATCAAGGATTTCCCAGCACTCAACCGCTACGGGCAAGACTATCTTTTCAAATTTAAGGGAATATATTCATCTGACTCTATCAGTATAACCTCAGCTATCACAGTCAGCAACACTCATCACTTCAAAACTCAGACTCAATCAAACATCACATTTAGACAATCCAGGCTCTAGACATCCCCCTAAGTTCATTATTCAAGTGTTTACAGAGAGAATTTAGGAGGGTTAAATCATAATCACATAGTAATGAAAATATACAATAAACTTTATACGTGATGATCATCAATTCAGGATGTAAAATTATAGTTTAAAGCAAAACTTAAGATAGTATTCAAGAATTTTATGCTAATAATCAAGAAACTTTCAAGAATTCGGGGATATAAAAATATATCGGGAAGGATAAAATTACCTCTCTCGAATTAAAAGAAAAAAATTGATTCCTCCACACACTAGTACGCGATGCGCACAAGTGTATTTATACGCTTTTTTGCAAATTTTTGATTGCCGTCAAATTTTTGAAAAACAACAAAGTGTGGTTCCGCATTGCGGAAGGGGCATGGAAACCTCAATGTTTTAAGCTCACTTTGGGAAAAATAATTCACATTTTTTCATATTAAAGCTGAGTCGAGACCATTTTCTGACTTAGTTTTTGCACTGATCGCAAATCCG
>DF360462.1:13483-34410 GCA_000787875.1 Solanum virginianum | reverse complement strand
GATCTCAAAATTTTCATCAGAGCTTGGGAAGCTACATTGTGCGCACGATAAAGTTTAGGGGCATTTTAATAATTTCATGGAATATTACATCATCTCCACCTTGGAGTCATTCATCCTCGAATGATGAGGTCGAACGGGGACTCGAATAACCTCGGAACTCATCCTATTCCTCACTCGGGAACACTCGAATTCTCACTATCCATCATCTATCTACCTCTATCTTAGACTCGGGAATGGAATAGCACAGGGCATCACTTAATAGAAAAGAATATTTGGAAGTGGTAAGAATAAGAATGTTTACCTTCGATGTCATCATCAGTTGGCAGGAATAGATGCGGGTATTTGAGTTTCATCGCTTCCTCAGCTTCCTCAACAAATTGATTCCTCCATAGGACTTTAACGAAGGCTATCTCTTTGTTGCTCAGCCTACGAACCTATCAGTCAAGAATCTAGAATAGAACTTCCTCGTATGCTAAACTGCCTTTCACACTCATACTCTCCACCGGAATCACTAAGGCTGGATCCCCCAAACACTTCTTTAACATAAATACGTGGAACATCGGGTGAACTCCATCTAGCTCGGAAGGCAAGTCTAACTCGTAGGCGACCTTCCCAATCCTTCTTACAATCTAGTACGACCCAATATAACGGGGACTCAACTTCCCCTTCTAGACAAATCTCATGACCCCCTTCATGGGTGACACCTTCAAGTACACCCAATCAGTTACCTTGAACTCTAAATCTCTCTTTCTTACGTCAGTATATGATTTCTGGCGACTCTGGGCTGTCTTCAACCTTTCCCGGATGACTTTCACCTTCTCCATAGACTAGTGTACGAGGTCAGGCCCAATCAACTCAGGCTCACTCACCTCGAACTAGCCAATTGGTGGTCTACATCTTCTCCCGTATAATGCCTCATACGGGGCCATCTGGATACTGGCATGATAGCTATTATTGTATGCGAACTCAATCAATAGTAGATGATCATCCCAATTTCCCTTGAAGTCAATAAAACATGCCCTCAACATATCCTCCAGGGTCTGAACAGTGCGCTCTGCCTGCCCGTCTGTCTGAGGGTGGAAAGCGGTACTCAAATTCACCTTCCTACCCAATCCCTTTTGGAAAGATCTCCAAAATTGATAGGTGAATTGAGCTCCCCTGTCTGAGATGATGGACAAGGGAACCCCATGCAACCTCACAATCTCTCGAATATAAAGTCGAGCATACTCCTTAGCTGTATAAGTTGTCTTAACCGCCAAAAAGTGGGTTGATTTCATTATCATATCAACAATCACCCATATTAAATCATGATGCTTTCGGGATCTTGGTAAGCCGATAATGAAGTCTATGTTGATCACATCCTATTTCCACTCCATAATTTCAAAGTTCTGAGCTAACCCATACGGTTTTATAAGATAGGATATGAACTTACCCTTAGGGGCAACAGAACTCCCTTCCAACTCTAAGACAGGCTCATTAGGGAATTGGAATTTAATAACCCGAATTCTACATTTAACAGAGGCACAATAGGTATAAAGCCGGAAACAAATTCAGCAATGTCTTTCTTCATCCCATTCCACCAATAGACTTTTCTCAAGCCATGGTACATCTTGGTGGAGCCAGGATGAATGGAATACCTCGTGTTGTGGGCTTTGGCCATGATTGTGTCTCGAACACCATCAACATCAGGTACACACAATCTCCCTTGGTATCTCAATACCCCATCTCCCCTTTTGAAGAAGACCATCACCTTTTGTTTGTGAACCACTTCTTCCAATTGGAGTAAGACAAGCTCTTGGTCTTGCTTTTCCTTTACCTCAGACACTAAAGATGACGCAAAACCATTTTAAACATTGACCCCGCCTTCCTTGTTCTCCTCAAGCTATACTCCCAAAGGAGCCAATCTATGCACCTCTCTGGCTAGCTCTCTCTTCCCCTCTTCCACATGGGCAGTACTACCCATGGACATCCTACTAAGAGAATTATCAACAACATTAGCCTTACCTGGGTGGTAGAGGATGCTTATATCGTAATCCTTGAGCAACTCCAGCCACCTCATCTGCCACAGGTTGAGCTCTTTATGACTGAACATGTACTACAAGCTCTTGTGGTTAGTAAACACGTCCATATGCACTCCATACAGATAGTGACTCCAGATTTTATGTGTGAACACCACTGCACCAACTCAAGATCATGAGTTGAATAATTCTTCTCATGAACCTTAAGCTGTCTGGAAGCATAAGCTATCACCTTCCCTCTCTGCATTAGTACACAACCCAATCCAACTCTGAATGCATCCAAATATATCATAAAGTCACCCATCCCATCTGGCAAGGTCAACACTGGTGTTGTAGTCAACCTAGTATTCAACTCCTGAAAACCCTTTTCATATGCCTCAGACCACTGAAACTTGGCCTTCTGAGTCAGTTTTGTCAAAGGGGCTGACAGAGAAGAAAAGCCCTTTATGAATCTGCGGTAGCACCCGGCCAAACCCAAGAAACTTCTCATTTCTGTTAAGGAAGTTGGTCTTGGCCAGTTCTTAACCTCCTCAATCTTCTGGGTATCCACTCGAATGCCATCTCCCAAAAAAACAAGGCCTAAGAAAGCCACCGACTTGAGCCAAAACTCGCACTTGGAGAATTTTGCATACAACTCATGATCTTTGAGTGTTTGCAAAACCACTCTAAGATGAAAAGGATGCTCCTCTTAATTCCTCAAATACACAAGGATGTCATCAATAAATATGATCACGAACATGTCAAGATATGGTCTGAATACCCTGTATATCAAGTCTATGAAAGTTGTAGGTGCATTTGTCAACCTGAAGGACATAACCAAGAACTCAAAGTGGCCATATCGTATCCTAAAGGCTATCTTTAGGATATCATTTTCCCTCACCTTCAACTGATAGTAACCTGATCTGAGGTCTATCTTAGAGAAATAGGTAGCACCCTAAAGTTGGTTAAAGAGAGATCTGAGGTCTATCTTGGGGAAACAAATAGCATCCTAAAGCCAGTCAAAGAGGTCGTCTATCCTAGGAAGAGGATACTTATTCTTTATGGTAACCTTGTTTAACTGCCAGTATTCTATACACATCCTCAGAGACCCATCTTTTTTATGGACGAATAGGACAAGAGCATCCCAAGGTAAGATACTAGACATTATGAAACCTTTCTCTAAGAAGTCTTTCAATTGCTCCTTCAATTCTTTCAACTCTGCGGGGGGCCATTCTATAGGACGAAATTGAGATAGGTTTGGTCTTGGGGAGAACATCAATCCCAAAGTAAATCTCCCTATCAGGAGGGACTACGGGAAGGTTGTCAGGAAAGACCTCAGGAAACTTATTCACTATCGGGACTGACTCAAGAGTAGAAGACTCAACATCATTAGACTTTACTCGCACGAAGTGGTAGATACAACCCTTGGATACCAACTTTCTAGCTATAAGATAGGATATGAACTTACCCTTAGGGGCAACAGAACTCCCTTCCAACTCTAAGACAGGCTCATTAGGGAATTGGAATTTAATAACCCGAATTCTACATTTAACAGAGGCACAATAGGTATAAAGCCAATCCATACCCATTATTACATCAAAATCAACCATCTCCAACTCTATCAAATCAGCTAAAGTGTCCCTATGACAAATGGACACTACACAGTCCCTGTAAACTCTCTCAGCTAAGATAAACTCACCAATAGGAGTAGAGACAGAAAAGGGTTCATTCAAACACTCGGGAAGGATACCAAACTTTCTAGTCATATAAGGAATTACAAAGGATAAGGTGGCACCCGTATCAATCAAGGCATAACAATCACAAGTACAGACACGAAGCATTCCTGTGACAACATCTGCTGTAGCCTCCTGCTCATGTCGATTACCCATAGCATAAAGGCGGTTCATCCCGCCTCCTGTGCCCATAGTAGTAGCACCCCTCTGCTAATTACCTGCTAGAGGTGTTATCGAAGACTGAGCCCAGCTATTCTCTTCACCTCGTCTCCTCTTCGGGCACTCTTGCTGGAAGTGACCCACTTAGCCACGTAGGAAACAAGCATCCATGCCCAAATGACACCTACCCAAATGGAGTTTCCCACAAGTGCCATAATGTGTCTTTCCCCTTGGGCCCTGAGTTACACTAGCCTGGGATTGGGCACCTGGGTTCCTTAAATTTTGATAACTCTAAGATTTTTGGTCATACCTGCTTGGCTGTACGGGCGCACTTACTGCAGATGGTATGGGATATGATGATCTCTTATGGAAATAGGATTTGTCACCCCTACTGTCTCTAAGGGCTAGCCTCGTGTCCCGCTGACTTTGTCTTTCTGCTCAGATGCTCTTCTCTATCTCTCTTCTTATCCTCCTCTGTCTGCTAGGCATATACTGTAAGTCTGGAGATGTCCATACAAGGAATCAGCAAAGCAGCTTTACACTTTTTCTTCATATGTTTGGCCAAACCAGATACAAACCTCCTTATCCTCTGCCTCATATCTTTCACCATCTCTAGAGCAGACCTTGACAGTTTGATAAACTTCAAGCTATACTCCTTCACAGTCATCCCTCCTTATTTCAGATTCACGAACTCCTCTGCCTTCGTCTCCCTCAACTCTTAAGGAAAGAAGTGATCACAGAAGGCGGCTTTAAACTCATCTCATGAGACAAGCTTTGCATCCTCACCTCTACTTCCCTCCTACTGGGTGTACCATACATTAGCCAAGTCCTTCAGCTGGTAGGACGCAAGCTCCACACCCTCAAACTCATTCGCAAGCATAGCCCTCAGAACTTTGTACATCTCATCAATAAAATTCTTTCAGGTCTTCCTCCACCTTTGACCCCGTATACACTAGAGGGTTCATCCTCAAGAAATCCCTAAGCCAAGTTGCAGCTGAGGGCTCCTACGACCTAGAACTAGAAGCCTGAGAACCGTGGCTATTCCCTTGTGAGGCCACCAATTGTGTTAGCATAGTGATGGTACCTCAGAATTCTGCCTCACTAGTGGGAGCTAGTTGAGGCTGAGCAGGGGGCGCCTAAGGGACCTCAGCAGTCCTAGCGGGGCATCTCCATCTCCTGGTCTCAGTTTAAACTGAGACCTCCGGTTGGGGGTTCTCAGCAACGGGAGCTGGGGCATCTCTCTGAGTGGAAGTTCTCTTGGGTGACATTGTCTGTAAGCATAAAACGCATGAGTTAAAAGCAAAATTTCACAGGTTAACTCTAGAGCACTAAATCAGATCATGGAAGAAGGGTAACACTTCTTATTGTCCTATAGCCTCCTATTTATGAAGTGTGGTGCACAACACATCCCATAAACAAGACTCTACTAGACACGACTTCATAGATTCCCTAGGATACTTAAACTTTAGGCTCTGATACCAAGTTTCTCATGCCCTGGGAGGGTACCCTAGACGTGTCTGACACTCGAAGACTATTGCTAGTCCCCAAGCGGACCACCTAGTCTCATTCTCATCGTTCCATCCATTCGTATGCGGAAGATTCAATAAAAATAACCAACTATCATAGGATTAATAAGAGTAAATGTCTCAAAGAAAAGGAACAAGGATAAAACAATCCCAACACCATCCATCAACCATCCATGTCTACGAAGCCTCTATAACTAACAACTAAAAAGGACCATGACAGGCCATGGGTACCACAATCAAATGAAATACTGACATAAGGATAAATAAATAATCATCCTCCAAATGCTGGGAAGACTCACCACGATCTGGAAACAAAGCTCTGAACCTCAATGATTGGGCTACTGAAGTCTTCTGTCTACAGTATCTGCATCATAAAATGATGCAACGCCAAAAGGGCATTAGTACGTGAAATGTACTGTATGTAAAACGGGCTAAAGAAAAGGAAACGTTACAAAATCTCTCATTAATCACTCAGCCTCACCTCAGAGTAAGGGACAAGACTGTATCACCTCACTCTCCATCACCTATGAGTTGGTGATGGTTCAACAAAGTGATGTCATTGCTACATCTACCTAGTACCTTGCCTAAGGAAACATCTGTTCTCACGGTCCAATCCTCTGCTACATTGGCCACGTAGGTAATGAGTGCGAGTAGGACTTACTCTTACTTATTTTCGGTACTCAATACTCCTCCCAGGACTCGACATTCTCATAAGTCTATCAATTCATCATGGATTTCCCTTCACTCAACCGCTATGGGCAAGACTATCTTTTCAAATTCAAGAGAATATATTCATTTGACTCTATCAGTATAACATCAGCTATCACAGTCATCAACACTCATCACCTTAGAACTCAGACTCAATCAAACATCACATTCATACAATATAAGCTCTAGACATCCCCCTAAGTTCATTACTTAAGTGTTTATAGCGAGAATTTACGAGGGTTAAATCATAATCACATAGTAATGAAAATATACAATAAATTTTATACGTGATGATCATCAATTCAGGATGTAAAATTATAATTTAAAGCATAAAATCAAGAACTCAAGATTGTATTCAAGAATTTCATGCTAATAATCAAGAAACTTTCAAGAATCACAATTTAAGACTTCTTAAGGATCAATTATACATCTTAACTCTATCTTGGGCACATGAAAGAACAATTTCATACTTTTGGGTAGTCTTTACATACCTGGGAATGGAGATTTTCTTCAAGAATCGAATCTTCTCTGGAAGCCCTCACTTATTTCTCCTTCTTCTCTCTTAGACTTAGCGTAAAAATCTTTGAAAAAGAATGGGTCTAAACCCTTTTGTCCGAATTTACATTTTAAAATCAACCTGGGGATATAAATATATATCGAGAAGGATGAAATTGCCCCTCCTGAATTAAAAGGAAAAAAATTTATTCCTCCACACACTAGTACGCGACGCGCACTAGTGTATTTATACACTTTTTTATGATTTTTTTATTCCCGTCAAATTTTTGAAAAACAACAAAGTGTTGTTCCGCGTCCTCTCTGCCTTGCGGAAGGGGCGTGGAAACCTCACTATTTTAAGCTCACTTTGAGAAAAATAATTTGCATTGTTTCATGCTAAAGCCGAGTCGACATCATATTTTGACTTAATTTTTCGCAGTGATCGTAAATCTTGTCTCGAATTTTCCATCAGAGTTTGGGAAGCTAAGTTGTGTGCATAACAAAGTTTAGGTGCGTTTTAGTAATTTCACAGGGTGTTACAAGGATCGTACTGCTAACATGAATAATAGATAACACATACGTTTATGGGAGAACACATATGATGATGCTAGAACACATAAACTGTATGGAATTTTATTTGATAAATAACTCTTGAAGCGTAACCATATGCCCTCAAGCGAATCCACGATTAGACTGTAGTTTTGCGGTCTTCTACAGTGATCCCATGTTCACATCTGAACTCTCTTGATACTTGGATGGGCAAGCATCAAATAGAAAACCTAATTCTTTTTCATCCAAATCCCCTTTATTCTAGATTAGGAAAACCCCTATTTATAGAGGACCTTTCCAAATTCAAAAGGAAGAAGGAAACCCACTTTTCTTGAAAAACAAGAAACTAGTGTCCTCCTTTTATTAGAAATAGGATTCTGAGTTCTAGTTAAATATGGGCACTATAGGGACCACATAATTTATTACTAAGGCTCCCTATTATGGAAATAATTCAAATAATTAATTTAAAATTATTCTTACCATAATAAATTATAAATCATTCCACTAAAGATTCGTTTCCATTAAACACTTATGTAATTCTCCATGCTAAGATTACATATATTAATCAATAAATTAAATTACTGACAAATTTAATTTTAAGATTAATTTCCTTTAGAGCATTGCGTAACTTATTTCATGTGTTGGATTCATAAATCCACTTGCAAGCTTTGCCACGATGAAAACTTATAAGCTTCTCAAAAGGCACATCATCAATCTCTTTATATCCACTTGCAAGGTTTGGCATGATGAAAAGTTATAAGCTTCTCAAAAGGAATATCATCAATCTCTATACCGAGACATAGATTCCGTCAACTAACTTATTATTTCACCAATATATATTATTATCATCCAATCTACAAGGCATATTGACTCATCTCCAAAATCTCACCTTTTAATAAATCAAAATGATAAATAATATATACAGATCATAATAGTTATATCAGGATTGAGAATATAAGTACATTTAATAGTTTAGAGAATATGATTTTATTAGTCAGTCTAAAACAACTATCTCTACTCGGTCCCATTCAATACATACAATATCCATTAGCACAAGAAGTTGGAACTACACTATTTCCATAATCAAGATAAATTATATATAGTCGTGTTCTACAATCATACCGATGGTTTGTCCAATTTCCACCTTAAATTGTGAACATATCTAAACTCATGGTTAATAGTATATATTCCATGGTTAATAGTATATATCTCAACGATCTCCCACTTAGACTTTTAACCATCACAATTATTATAATATACTATATCTAAACGCATGGTAAATAGTATATATCCTAATATCTCCCACTTAGATATTCAATCTTGGAAATTGTTAGAATACTATGTCTAAATCCATGATTAATAGTATATACCCTAATAATATCAACACTGTTTAGCACAAGAACTGATCCTATATAAGTTCTGAAAAAGCATTAAGAACGCCTGAACTTTAGTTACGTCGTATTAAAATCACCACAGCATAGTCAACACTAATACAAATTCTTTAACTCCAATGTCTCAAGTATTGGCTAATAAGAAAAGTACTGTTTACTGACACTTTAGAATGTTCAAATTGGGGAATTGAGTACCATGAGGTAGCTTAAAGATACACCTTGAAAGCTTCAATTGTGTTAATATTTAACAAGTGAGTTATCACATCCTGGTTTAATTGTCGCTACATTTTATTGCCGTGCTTTTTATGGTCCAGATATTGATTTTTCTGAATAGGAGAACCTGACTATGAAAAGTAGAAAACAAATAATAACAACCATCTATTGTAGTTTTGCTGCTTCAATAGAATCCTCGACTTCAAGATTAACTAGTAAATGCATCCTTTGACACTCATCCATCGCCTGAAGTGTAATATTCTATGAACTATATAAGTTTCTAATGAGTTTTCATATTGGCTAAGTATATGTGGTCATATTTACTTACTGAAGCTTGAGGTTCACATCAACCCTACCAATGCAAGAGATGTACATGTGTAGCACATCTATCATTAACCATGATAAAGTGTTATATCAACCCCTTCAGTGGTGTGGTTAAATTGTTTGAATGCGGTAAATATATATTGTAATATGACAAGAGAGGTAGAGAGTAGAGTAAAGCCAACCCACAACAATGCATTGCCTAAATACAATTTCTTTTGTTGGCAATAAGCTTTATAATCTGATGCCTACAACCACAACATTAGGAGAAATCAACATAATTATGTACCCAATAGTTGCACCAAATGCCAACCACAATTAGTTGAAAGTATGCACATAACAATCACTTTGCAGTTCTACACCTAAATTCAAGGTAGAAAATAGTAGACTTAATAAATTGTTATGATTTAGATATTTCCCTATCCTAGTTTGTTTAAAATTTTGAGCCATTTTTAAAATTAGTTCTTTATATTCATCAAGCAGTAAGTTTAGTTACCAGATATTTAGGAGTAATTCGCTGCATCTTTAGTGAGGTATGATGTATGTATTCAGTCTTCGAAGATCAATAGAAACATCTCCCTTTTTCTTTTTCTTCATTAATGAGCCTTTGTCCTACTCTATTGACAACAACCTTGGTATCAAGGCCCTTTCATTCTTAAGAGACTTGTGAGATTTTGTGAGTTATATTGATTGGATGAAACTCAAATACTAAATTAGACCATTTCATAAAATCAGATTGTAGAATTATAGAAGGTGAGAGTAGTTTTTCATCAATTGTTCGGCCAATTTTTGATAGAGAAAACCATCAAATTTGGGATGTTAGGATAGAGACCTACATGGATGCATGTGATCTCTGAGAGGCAGTAGAAGATGATTATTAAGTTCCTCCTTTATCGGGAAATCCTATGATTGCTCAAATAAGAACTCAAAAGAGAAGAAGACCAGGAAGTCGAAGTTGAAGGCTTGTCTCTATGCTGTAGTATCTCCTAATATTTTATTCAAAATCTTGACTCCTTCAGGTAAGTCAATATGGGACTTCCTGGGAAAAAAAATATCATAGAGAAGAAATAATTCAGGGCATGAAGGTCTTAGACCTGGTGAGAGAATTTGAAATGAAAAAAGACGGAACCTGAGACAATTAAAGAATACTCAAATAACTTTATCAATCTGGACAATAAGGTATAGTTACTTAGTGGCGAACTTTCTGTTATAAAGATTGTGCAGAAAATCCTTGTTACTCTTCCTGAAAAGTTTTAAGCAACAATTGTTTCACTCGAAAATATGAAAGATCTATCAAATATCACTATAGAAGGACTTTTGAACTCCTTGAAAGCATAGGAACAAAAAATAATGATGAGGAATGAGGTATCTCTTAAAGGAGAGTTGCAAGCAAGGCAACAACTCTGGAGGCAAAGGCAAGAAGAAAAAGTTCAAGAAAGGTTATTCTAAATCAACAGAAGGTGTCGCAACTGATAGCAATTCCAGTCGCAACAATAAAGGCAGACAATTTTCACCTTGTCAACATTGTTTGAAGAGAAATCATACTCATTTCAAGTGTTAGAGAAAACATGATATGAAATGTAAAAAGTGTCATAAAATCGGACGCTAAGATTATTTGCGAAGACAAAGGACCAGAACAATTAAATAAAGCACAAATTGCAGACCAAAAAGAAGAAGAAGAATTATTTGTGGCTACTTGGTTTGCAAGTAAAAGTTCTTGGTTAATCGACATCGATTGTACAGATCACATGACTTATGATGAGGAGTGTAATCATTTAAAATTTATTAAATATAAATTTTATAGAAAAGGGTCAAATTTACCCTTCAAGTATATGAAAAAGGCCAAATATACCCTTCATTAACCTTTTGGGCCAAATATATCCCTAACGTTAGTAAAATGGCTCAAATATGCCCTTCAACTTAATGGAAACATAATTACTTTTTAAATTAATGACATGGTGCTTTTCTATTGATTAATTAAAAATTTAACAAATTTAATTTTTCTTTTTAAAAAACCCGCTCCAATTCCTAACCCACTGTTAGACCCGTATGTCCTTAATTGGATCAATTAGGAAAAGTTTGGGATCAAAAGAGGAATTTTTTTGAAAGTTGGGGTCTTGAAAAAACTTGAGTGGGGCCTACTTGGATTTGTGTTAAATTCTTATTGGGACAAATGTGTAGTGTGGACCACTTATCTTGGACAAGATTTGTCTAGATACATACAGGTTGTTCCTTATCTTCTTTCATTTTTCCCTCACTCAGAAAACATTTGAGAACAACTTGAAGAAATCAAATGACCTACGCTACCTGAGAGAACGAAAGGTTATCTCTTGTGAGGAAAAGGATGAGCTCACCTGCGAACGACGAATAAGCTCTTGTGAAGATCAAGGTTTCATCTCAAGTTCCTTCTTTGATAGTGGTCTTCGCCCATTAAAGTCTCCAAAGGGAACTTTTGTATCTTCAGTGGTAAGATTTTCAACTTTCTCTGTTTACTCCATGAGTTCTAAGTCCCATTGTCTTTAATTCTAGTTCATGTATTATTGTACAGAATTAGCAACTTCATTGAAGGATTTCTGAAAAAAAAAAAGGGGGACCAAATCAAGAACAAGCAAAACCCCTGCTCTCGGGTTACTGTAGCAGTGAATTAGAATTTGCATTTTTTGATTCTTCTATTATTTTGACGCTAAAAGCCTAGTATATTGGGTCCTCCAAGTAGCGTGGAAGCGTTGGTTGGTCAAGAAAATATCTCGTTTTACGGATTGGGCGATTTGAATTTCTTAAAAGGGTTATAAGGTATGTTGATCTTTATCTTGTTTTAGTTAAAATTAAAGCTTCTATGTGTGTTGGGGGTATTAAATTGAAAGTAAACCTTGAAAAGATCGCTTGTTAGTTTGAATTGTGAGCTTGGAAGTTGGGTTTGAAATTGGGAATGAGTATGTATATGAAGTTATATTGTTGTAAAATCATGTGTTTGTGGTTAGTTGGTATAAAAATGATTCTTTTGGGGTAAAAGAATACTAGAACTTGTTTGTATATATATTCTTGAGGTGTTGGCCGATTTTGGATCATTCTACGTAATGAAATATTGAGCTTTAGCGTTGAAAGTTGGCATTTGACGTTTGACTGATGTAATATGATTCTTGGAGTATGTAGGAGTGTTTGAATATGGTAAATATATATAAACATGGTATGATGCCCTATTATTCAATTTTGATAAGAAAATGAGGTTCATTAGTGAATTTAGTGAAGCTGTGGCCTTGGAAAGGCTCATTGTTGGTTGTGGGGTTGTTGTTGTTATTGTTGATTAATTGGAGCAGAGATGGATTCTCGGGGTGGTCTATTTTAAGGGGAAATGCTGGCAAAATTTTATAAAATTAGGAGCAAAACTTGAGATTTAAGGCCCGTAAAGGATGATAACTAATTACGAACGCTATTGTGATTTTTGTAGACATTGGGCGTCCGGAGGAGTAAGTTGGATTGACTTGACGCTGGGGATAATTTGACAAAGAAAGAGAGTTATGTAAAGCTTTCTGTCTCTTGGCATGGCTAAGTTAGAAATGGTAAGTGTGATAAGTCTTGAAAAACCCCATTTCTTTGGAACTCTAGCCCAAATATGCTTTATGTTCCTTCTTGGTCTTTTTTGTGAATAATGAGCTATACACTTATCTTTGGCATCCTTAAGAAAATGCAGGAATGGTATGAGATTGACAGGTAATAAGTTAGTTTGAAAATTAAAAGTTTTAATGGCTCCGAAAATATAAATGTTTGTATTCTTTGAAAAGAAAGTCCAAAGTACATTGAAAATCATTTTAAGACTCTTCCTAGTAATTTCCATGACACAAGTAAGATGTGATCCTTCTAATTTAAGCTAGTTTGGGTTTCCATCGGTCGTGGGACCCCATGACATATCTTTCTTGGAAACTTTGACATTTTGTTTAAAGACCTTAGGACAAATACTATGTTAAGTTCGAATATGAATGTTTTACTATTCTTTTGAGATTTTTAATAATGATTTTTATGCATATGCTCTCTCTCACGACTCTACTCGTGCCTATAATATTATCCTTCACCGGTTCACAGGCCGATTGTTGTCGTGCGTAATATACTATATATATGTATCTTTCGAAGTTGGATGGATATGGCAGGGTCGGCTCGGCCCAAGAGTTAGCTTCGCTTAGTTTGGTGAGATGGTGAGATTGGACCTTTGTTTTGGTGGCTTCATGCCACATTTACTATGGGATTTGTGAGTACAGGGACGTCGGCTCACTTATCCTACGTTTGTGATTCGTGTTGGAGATTTTCGAAGATTTAAACTTTCTAGTGTGATGCTGTGGTATGGCGCGAGTTTAGAGGTCACCATTGTTCCTGTACGTTATGCATCCGTTTGATATTTTGAAAACCAAAAGGAAATATTTTCTGATGTTGGTATATGAGTTTGACTTCTATACCTCCGTTTGTCTACCACTCCTATTTATACTTGTGCTTTCTGCTATATATATTCGGTACGTATTTCGTACTAACCCCCTTTCTTCGGGGGCTGCGTTTTATGCCTGCAGGTACAGATGCATAGAGTAGCGGGCCACCAGCTTAGGATCCCTGTCTGCCTTCTGAAGAGCTCCTTTGCTTCGGAGCAACTATTTGGTATACATGATGCTTCTTTATTTTGTATTATGCTCATTTGAGGGTATGACGGGGTCTTGTCCCGTCCTATGATTCGGTCTATTTGTATAGAGGTCTATGGACTCCTGTGAGTATAGGACTTAAGGGTACGACGGGGCCCTGTATAGTCTTGTGACTCAGTCTGTTTGTATAGAGGTCTGTGGACTCCTGTGAGTATAGGACTTATCAGTTTGTATATTATGTATGTATGTTATGTACGTTGGGCGGTTTAACCGCAGCGGTGTCCTTATCGGCCCGCATGTTTATGTATATGCTTGTTCAGTATGCTGGGAGTTTCTGTATGCAGGTGGGTAGTCAGTAAAATAGAGGAAACTCTGTCGAAATTTTTGTAAATGAGTTAGTTATTATAATTAGATTCTGGCTTAGCAAGTTGCGTCCGAGTACCCCAATCGGGTACTAGTCATGGCCCATAGCTTGGGTCGTGACACCCACCCATTTAATTTATATCAAATATACTACAATAGCAGATCCGACGACGATGACTCTGTTCAAGACAGCAAAGTTAGGAGATTTGGTAGGAGAACCTCCTAGAATAGAGGCGATGGATGGAGGAGAAGCAGCACTGGAAGGAGACAACGTCGGAGTCTCAGTAGTTGGTGGAGCTGGAGGAGATGCCAATGGAGAATCAGATGGAGAGGATGCAGTAGTATGAGCATTTGCAAGGGTAGAGACAAGTGGTGTTGATGTAGTTGAAGGAGGAGCCGCCACTTGCGGTGATGCTACCGGTGTTGGAGAACTCTTCGGAGAAGCCGCCAGAGATGCTCCCGGTGCTTGTGCTAAATCAGTATATTTGATATAAATTAAACGAGTGGGTTATGGGTTGGTTAGGAATTGGGGCGGGTTTTTTAAAAAGAAAAATTAAATTTGTTAAATTTTTAATGAAATAATAGAAAAGCGTCATGTCATTAATTAAAAAATTAATTATGTTTTCATTAAGTTGAAAGGCAAATCTGAGCCACTTTACTAACGTCGGGGGTATATTTGGCTCAAAATGTTAGCGGAGGGTATATTTGGCCCTTTTCATATACTTGAAGGGTAAATTTGACCCTATCCGAAAATTTAAAATGAGTTGAGTTATATCAAATTCATGAATATATTAGTCTAAATAAATACTATGAATTAATATAATTTATTAATTATTTATGTCCAACAAATACAGATTTAATTAAAGTCCAAGTTAATTGATTTTACACTAGGTAAGCCCAATATCATTTCATCCTAGAAGCCTATCTTAGTTCCACATGTCAAATGACATGGCATGTCAAGTCAAACAAAGAAGCTAATAGGGTCATGCTATGTGTCAAAATGATAAGTCCACTTTATTACGGCCCAATATGCCATCTCTTAAATTTGATTAGCTGAAGGGAAGTCTTTTCTAATATAATTCTTCTATTCTACAACTATACATAGGGGTTTTATAATTCAAAAGAGAACATAAAAAATTTTATATAAAACAAAAGCTAGAGAGAGCTCATGGATCAAACACCGTAAATTTCTCTACAAGTTCAAGAACAAGCTTAAAAGCCCTTGAATTCAAGATCAAGCTTAAGAGCCCTTGAATGTATAGTTGAAAAGGTGAATTAGAGGATTTATAAAGATTGTGTCACTCAGATATTAAAATCAAATGCTACAATTGTTATGATATTTTTGTTCTTGATTATTATTTTCTCAACATGAATTTTATGGTCCACAAATTAAGGCACGCCTAGTGGGACAATCTCTACCTCTCATCTCAATTCTTCAAGTATAAAAGATATTCAAATGGCTTCAAAGAAGATCAATTGCGATCAACTTTCTCTAAGGCTGCAACTCCAAGTTCTTTGCTAAAGTAGAGAAAATTCTTGGTATTACCTTTGGAAATTTTGGAGTTGTTACGAGAAGCAAGGCTACTATGCTAGGACAATAAATACTTCAAGTGTTTTCCACATCAATTCCTGCTTTTGCATCTTCAACTTCAAAATGTGCAAGATCCTCCACAAATGCTTCGAATGGAGGAAGTAGTATTACCAAAAGGATCCGAAGGACTTTAGCTTCACTTGAGCTTCCTAGCTCCAAGAACTCCACTGCAAAGAAAGACCAGCGTGATATGAGACCTTTGAAGATTGACTTACACAAAAACTCATGCTACTCTCTGAAATCGCCATTGATCATGCAAGCAATGATAATTGATGCTTCATTCATGGAGGAGCAACTTACGAGTTTAGCAAAAATGATCGAAGGATTGACCAAGCATGTGCAAAATCAAGAATCTCACATCGACAAATTGATGGATAAGATGGATTGCTTGCAAGATAGAGAATTCAACCATGCACTTAGAAAGGGCATTGAAGTTCAACAGGTTGAAAATCTTGTGAAGCAAACACTACCTATCAAAGAGAAGCCAGTTTCTTCCAAAGAGATGATCCCTCTTGATCAATTGAAGGAGTTCATTAGAGGGACTATCAAGGATCAGTATGATGTCTCCACCAAGTCTTCCCACATGTATGCCAAACCTTACACTACAAGGATTGATAACCTCAAAATTCCTACTGAATATCAACCTCCCAAATTCTAACAGTTAGAGAGCAAAAAAAAAATCTAAAGCAGCATGTTGCGCACTTTATAAAGACATATAGGACCTATGGAGACTATCTAGCCAAGCAGTTTGTCCGCTCCTTAAAAGGAAACACATTTGACTAATTCTATTGATAGTTGGGAGCGACTAGAACATGAATTTCTTAATCGCTTCGACAACACAAGGCGTAGTAAAGCTCACATACTTGCCAAAGAAAGGATAAACCAGTTATTAATTTCATAAATTGATGGAGATGTGCATGTTTAAATTGAAAAAATAGTCTTAGCGAAGCTTATGCTATAGAAATGTGTATCAAAGGAATTCACTAGGGGATTCTTTACATCTTACAAGGAATTAAACCCAAGTCTTTTGAAGATCTAACTACTCGTACTCATGATATAGAGTTGAGCATGTCTTCTGCTGGAAATGATGTGATGCCTATAAATGATCCTCGCAAAGGGAAAACAAGCAGGAATCTAAGAAATGGAGCAAATTTGTGTTCAGGAATGATAATAAATAATCCATGAATGTCAATATGTCCCTTGTAAAGTTTACTATGAAAGAAAGCAAGAAGCAAAGTGTAAAGATGACTTTTCAAGAGCATCCAAATTGAAAGTTAACCTTGAGAGAGATGAAAGAAAGGAATACCCTTTCTAGATTCTGATTTTCCTGAAAGTTTTCATAAATTGGTTGAGCTAAAGCTCATTGAGTTGCCAGAGATGAAACGGTTTGATGAAGCTGGGAAGACTGATGACCCTAACTATTACAGGTATCATAGACTCGTCGATTACCCTCTTGAAAAATATTTTGTCTTCAAGGGCAAGATTATGCAATTGACTAATGAAAAAAAATGGTCCTTGATGATGGAAAGGCAAGCTCTCATCAAATTTGTATCATATTCGGCTCGCTTGAACCAATCCAAATATATATGTCCGAAGAAGAAGAGACACTAGAGTAAGACAAGTCCCAAATTGATGAAGATAATGATGAAGGTTGGAATCTGTGACTAGGCAAAGATGCAAGAAGACAAGTTTGCAAGAAGAATAATCTAAACAACTAATTAGGAAAAGGGTAGTAAAGAGACCAAAGAAGTAGAAATTAGTCAAACATCTAAGAGATTGAAAGTAAAAGTGCATCACCACCAAATTCTGTTATGCCCTATGAATTCATGGGAATTCCTACAAGTTGGTTCTGCACGAAGACTGCTCAAGACGATATTGGGGCATCATGTTTCAACGCTGACAAAAAAGAAACAATGAGTGAAACCTTAACAAAAGTGTATCCTGCTACAAAGAGGAAATAATAGGTAAAATATCATCAATGGTGTCTCCTCTATCTTCTAAAAAGCCAGTAGAACCCTCTTTGCAAAAAGTCCATGTATACGATACAAAAATCATATTTATAGAAGATGACCTTCTATTTGGTGATATGCTATGCAACCATCTTTTACATATGGTAAGTCATGTGCTCGATAAGAAAATAAATAGAATCTTAATAGATAAAGGATTTGTATTCAACATTCTACCTATCCACACATTAAAGGATCTTGGCATCACGACTGAAGAACTTGGTGAAAGTCATCTGTTAATACAAGGATTCAATGGACAGAGATATATAGGCTCATCAAGTTGGAAATATATATATGGATGATTTGGGATCAAATGCATGCACGTGATCTATGCAAGGATTTCATATAACATACTATTGGGCAAGCCTTGGGTGCATGAGAACAAAATTGTCTTGTCTTCTTACTATCAATGTTTGAAGTACCTCGATGATGGTATTGAACAAAAAACAATTGTTGACAATAACCTTTTCACTGAAGTTAAGTCACATTATGCCGATGCAAAATTCTAGTTGACGGGTTATGTTGTGAAGGAGGCAAAACTTGAGGATGCCAAACCAAGCAAGTCTGATAAACTTGCAAGCAAAATAACTAATGTGGCTATTGAAAAGGTCAAAGTCAATATTAAGAGGCCTGATTCTTTTCCAAACAAAGAATAGATCATATCCTAAAAGAAGTCAACTTCTGCAGTTCGTTATGTCCCAAAAGTAAAGAAAGAGGAGGGTCAACCACCCAATATGCAAGGGGATGTATTAGGAGGGCTAACCCTTTGTATCAAATGGATTGATACAATAAACTTATCGTCAAAGTTACTGGAAAAGTATGTGGATCAAAATTCACCTCAAGATATATCTCTTCCTACAATATCGTGGCTTTCACCAACCAATATTGATATATGGTTAGAACTAAGGGTGGGAAGAATGGGTAATTTATATGGGTACCTATTCAAATTACCCATCTTAAATGAGTTGTGTATCCAACTCGTTAAATTGGATTAAAAAAAGTGAGTCAAACTCATATTATCCATTTAAAAGTGGATACTTAAATGAGTAAAATGGGTTTAAAAAAAAAGTTCATTCACAAAAGAAAGAAAAGTGATATTTTTTTTAGTGTAGGTGGTCAGATATGGGTGGGTGGGGTAAGGAAAAAAGTTACACTCATTTTGAAGCAAGAAATTAAAACTTTACGAATTTCTTTAAAAAAATTGTTTTTTAGGGTGGTGGGGTAAAAACATTTAAGATTTTTTAAATTATTTTATATTTTTCTTGGGGTAAGGCGGGATGCGCTGGGAGAAGTGAAGATTTTAAAAAAATATTTATTGTTTTGGGTAAGGGCGGAGTGGGGGGGGGGACTCAAGATGGGGGTGTGGTTTGAGGGGATTAAAAAATTAAATTTTTTTAAAAGAAATAAATTAAAATTATTTTATTTAATATACATATATATATATATATACACACACATATATATATGTATATATATATATATACATATATATGTATAATATATATATATATATATATATATATATATATATATATATATATATGTATATATATATATATGTATATATATATATATATATATATATATATGTAACACTCGGGATTTCTGGGCAGGGGACAAAAAGTAAATTTAATTTTTCTAGGGTCGAGTTAGGGGTAGGGCAGTAATTTTTTATTAAAAAAAAGTTTTTCTTTAAAATGGTATTGAGGTGAGGAGTCGATAAAATAATTTATTTTTAAAACTTTTAATATGATTGCTAATATAATATGAGTATTCGCATTTACCAATATTATTCATGGGGTAATTCGTTTTTATCCATTTAAAATATGAGTAGAGTTTAGTATTTTATTCATTTTTTATCAATTCATATTCGACTCGATCAGCTAGTTTGTCACTCCTAGTTGGTACGACATTATGTGTTGTAAATTTTTATTTATGGAGGCAACACTCAAATAAATGTGATCATTACTGAATGGCCTCACAAGATCGAAGCTGGAAGAAGTAAAGATAAATTTGAGACTTTTCAAACTTAAAATTTGTTATTGTCCTGCCATAGCGATACCGTCGTAGCGAGATCTAATTTATTGTGGTGGGTTATAGATTGATAAAAACTTCGTAACTTGCATCCTAAGTCCCCATTTTGCAACACACACTCAAACCCTGATCTTCAATAATTTACTCTTTGCGACAAAATCAACTTCGGGAGTTTTACTCGCCTGGATTCTATTCCATAATGTCGTATAGGCTCCTTATATCTTGGTGATCAACTCAAAATATCAAATTAAAAAATTAATCTCATATCTATTACCAGATTATTCCATACCTCACCTAACTCTGATTTCATTTAAGTCTGTCTGAGGCTCAAAATTCTCAAGTCACTACTTAATAGGTTTTCTACCTTTTTTTTCTTCCTCATTGACTATCCCATAACAATAGAGCCAGGTCATTATAACAGAGGAGTAATAATTAATCATTTTGACTAAAAGAGTATGATATTTGTTTAGATTTTACCAATTTAATGAATTACTCCTAAAGATTGACGTCAAATTAGTACTAGATAAATCTATTTAACTATAGCTAATAATTCGATATCAATAAATAATACTTTTTTTCTAATTTAAATTATCAGTTAAACACAAATTTATACACCTACAATATCGTGGCTTTCCCCAACCAATATTGATATATGGTTAGAACTAAGGGTGGGCAAAATGGTAATTTATATGGGTACCTAAGTTTGGTATCCAACTTGTTAAATTAGATAAGAAAAAAGTGAATCAAACTCAGTACTTATTTAAAAGTGGATACTTAAATGAGTAAAATGGGTTAAAAAAAAAAGTTCATTCATAAAAAAAAGAAAAATGATATTATTTAACTTTTTTATAAGTGGTCAGATATGGGTGGGTGGGGTAAGGAAAAAGGTCACACTCATTTTGAAGCAAGAAATTAAAACTTTAAGAATTTTTTGCAAAAAAATAAATTATTTTTTTTTGGTGTGGTGCGGGTAAAAACATTTAAGATTTTTTAAATATTTTTCTTGGGGTAAGGCGGGGGAGGCGCTGGGGGCAAAGAAGATTTAAAAAAAAGATATTTTTTTGGGTAAGGGCGGAGAGGTGGGGGGAGGGGGACTCAAAGTGGGGGTGCAATTTGAGGGGATAAAAAAATTTAAATTTTTTTAAAAGAAATAAATTTAAATTCTTTTTATATATATATTTTTTGAATAGGGATGGCGGGGGGGGGGGGGCTATCTAGG
>DF360463.1:36849-67489 GCA_000787875.1 Solanum virginianum | reverse complement strand
AAATCCGATTATATTAACAAAGAATGACCAAATTGAAGACAAATTAAAATAACGTACATAAAATGTTTTGAGTCAGAAACAAGCAAATATCTAATTGTATTGAATGAAAAGCAATTTGGGCACGCGACAAGATAAAAGATGGATACGTGGTATCAATGACAAAATGTTACTCTCTCCGTCTCAAATTAATTAAATTTTTTAGATATTTTTTATATTTAAAATAGTTAAATTTTTTAAAGTTCAAGATAAATATTTGAAACTTTTTTCATATTTATCCTCTCATGAACTTTTATATTTTCTAAGAAATAAATTACACATATTTATGATTTTACAAAGGACAATAATGAAAAATATGATATAAATTTATCTTTAAATATTTTTCTTAATATGTGTGCATTATCTCATAAATTCAATTAATATAGAATAAAGGAGTGTCGATTTCGAAGATATATTCGATGAACCATTTTCAATAAGATTTTGAAGTGATTATGTTAGATTTTCATCAAGAAAAAGACAAGAATGTGTCCCAAAGATACAAAGGGGCGGATTTGTGATTAAATGACTTGGCAAGAATTAACCATTTTGTGAGAGTTTCATAAAAAATTTTGGAAAAAAGTATACAAAATAGATCTAATTTGAAATTATTTATTCTTAATAGATTAAATCCAAATTATTTACTCTTAATGAAACCATTGCCTAAATTATTTACATTTCAACCCACTTATCCCTTTTTATTTCGCGCATTGACGTCATGCTGATATCAGCATAAATACTATGAAATATACTCTGACGGTATATATATCATAGTGGTATCATATAGAATGAGTTTAGTCATTTGTGATACTCTGGTGTTATATTGATACACAATTGGTATATAAGATTTTTTTTAAGAAACCAAAAAAAAGATCAAAAATACCCCTCAAGTTTGGACTATTGTTTCACTTAATTTCCGCCGTTAAAATAAATTTATTTATACTCCCGTAGTTAACAGACTCACCAAATTTGCTCCTAATTTGGACGGATTGTCCCAAATTATATTTATTTAACCCATTTTTTAAATACTCAACCTAAACTCGATCCGTCCTAAAATAATACCAAATTTAACCAATCCAATTCTAAAATTACCCATTTCTCAAAATCCTACATTACATTCATTTTTTTCCAATCCAACAATATTCATAATCATTCGAGAATGTACAGAGCTGAGAATTACACTATCATTAACACAAAGACTTGAGAGAAGAAATTCAAGCAACTGATCTTCAATTTTTTATTTTTTTTAAAAAAAGATAATTAATCATATATTTATCACTGTAAACTACTAAGATATGAAAAGCAATCATATGAATCTAGTTTATAAGAATTCATTCTATTTGTGAAGTCGAAATCTAAGAAAATCAAGAAAACATCTCTTGAAAAGAGTTTATGCTATTGTTGAAATACAGATCTAAAATTGAAATTAAGCCTCAAATCTGTGCAAAATGGGGGCAAAGAGGAGAAAAAGATGATGACATAATGGCTGCAAAGGTTGCCGACGATGAATTTTTTGCCGGTGTTTTGGCAGCGAGGAGAGGAGAGGGAGACGACGGAGATCTGGTGGTGGAAAATGACTGTTTGTTGGTTGTCTCCCGTCGGAGAGGAAAGACGAAGGAGAGAGGGTTGTCGTGGGTAAGGGGGCCGCTGGAGTTTTCCGACTACTAATTGTCAGATTGAGAGGGAGAAAGGGAGAAGAACGGAGGAAGAGAGTAAGACAAGGGGTCGTCGGTTTGTTGTTACATTTCCGGCGAGATTTCGCCAGCAGTGATAGTGAAGGCGGCTGATGGTTGAAGAAAGGAGAAAGATGAGAATGACAAGGGTTTGGATATTTTGGTGTAAAACAACAACAACAACAGGGTAATTCCACAAGTAGGGTCTAAGGAGGGTAAAATGTACGCAGACCTTACTACTATCTCATAGAAGTAGAGAGGCTATTTCCTGGAACCCATTTTTTTTTTTGGCGTAAAGGAATTAGGAAATAAAATGGAGATTTAATTTGAAAATAAAAGAATTGGGTTTAGGTTAAATTGGGTATTATTTTAGGACGGGTCGGGTTTGAGTTGGGTTGGGTTGGGTATTTAAAAAAATGGGTTAAATGGATATAATTTTGGGCAATCCGTTCAAATTAGGGGTAAATTTGGTGAGTTTGTTAACAGCCAGGGTATAAATAAACTTATTTTAACGATGATGATTAAGTAAAACAATAGTCCAAACTTGAGAGGTATTTTTGACCCTTTTTTCAAAAAAAATTTTAACTCTAAATTAGTAGAAAATATATTCGTTACATACTCTGTCAGTATATTTATACTATATCGGTATCATATAGGATTAGCCTTAATCATCTGTGATACACTGTTGGTATATGTATACCCTATTGGTATAACATATAAACAGGTGCTGACGTCAACATAATGTTAGCGCGCGAGTTTTAATATTAAGGGGCAAAATTTTAATAGTATGGGTATAAAATATAAATGGTATATAATATAAACAGTTTGATTTAGAGGGATAGAAGTTTAGTTTTTCCCTTTCTTTTGCTATATCATTCCATTATAGTGTATAAAATATAGTCGATTATTTATCAATATATTTTTTGTCATAAAAATAAAAAATTTAATTTTTAAGTACTGTTCAGCTCTGTAAGTCTTCAAACTCAATTTATTTTCAACTTTTACTTTATATGTTTGATAAATCTCAAATATCTTAACTTTTTAAATGAAAGATATATGTATATATTGAATAATTGTCAATGAAAATTTTTTCATAACTTGACAAATATTCAAACTCAATTTATTTTCAACTTTTGCTTTATATGTTTAGAAAATCTCAAATATCTTAACTTTTTAAATGAAAAATATATGTATATATTGAATAATTGTCAATGAAAATCTTTTCATGACTTGACAAATAATTCAATCTCACAAGTATCAATGTAAATTGATTCTTCAAAAATTTGGATTACCTTTAGCTATCTTTAAAGCCTTCTTTATTATCTTTCATTTATTACAAGCAGAACACTTACGCATCATTTAGTGTGAATGATAAGAATATTTAGTTTTGGGATAAAAATATGGTGACTCTTAAATTGATATTTGATTGATAAACTTGAAATAATTTATCTTGAAATTAAAAAATATTATTGAGATAAGTTATTCCTTTTCTTGAAAGGTATATTAATCTGGGGATAACTTATCCCGAGCTAACAAGGATAAATGACATATGTATACTTTTAAACCTTTTCTATAACTTATTTTGAATATTTATGAATATTTACATTATTTTTCAATACAATATATAATTACATTTATAACCTTAACTCCTTATTTTTATGATATTTTTTCATATTTTTCTATTAAAAAATTACACTATATAATATAATTTTTATTGACTAATTCTTATTTTTTTTATATTTTGATTTTTCATAAATCTTTTTCACTTTAACAAACTTAAAAATAGAAGTTATATTTTTAAATTAAATAAATTTTTTTTTTTAAATGCATAACATGCACACATAAAAATATTAAAGTTATATAAGATGAAATGTTTGTCTTAAAAATGAATATTGAATAACTAAAACTAGTAAAGAAAATGCATAAAAAACTAATAAAGTGAAAGACATTTTTGTAAACAAACAACATATTCTTAAAATTTATACAACAAACCAAACACCCAATAAAAAATAATCTTAACATAATTTATTCCGTCATTACTAATCCTAACATAACTTATCTCATCATAATTTTAGTTCAAACCAAACAACCCCTTTAATAGTATAATTTATACTTATACATAAAACTTCTGCTCATAACTCATAAAAAGTTGAGAGTAGTCTTTGCTCACATCGCCACTCGACTTTGAATATAAATTTTAAATTTGGTCAGATAATATGATTGATTGATATTATTAATTTTGGAGCAAATTCATTTTATAACTTAAAATTTGTAGACTTTGTTTCTATCCTCAACTGTATTTACCGTTTTTCAAGGCTTCATCTGATCAATTTTACTACACTTGTTGAAACTCAAATCTCTATCTATAAATTTCGAGGCTTCGCCTCAATTTTTTTACTATACTATAATTACTCCAAAAAATCTCCCCTATTCATTGCATTCTACGTCGTTTTTAAAGTAAAAGTGTAAGTATGCAGTGTGTGATTTGATATGTTATTTGAGTTCATTGAAGTTTTGTAAATTGAAGAGTATTGATTTTACATAATAGATTTTCAAACTCGTTCTAGCATGGGAGAATATCCGTAAACCTTGGATAAACCAGTGAGAAAAGTTTACTTCCTCATAATTTTGATCATTACAGATGAAAATAAAATAAAATCATCCGATCACCATTTTTTTATAAGATAATGTGTTAAAGTAAAGTTTCCTTATACATTAGGTATTTTTCTAACTCAACTCTTTGCATTTCATTTTAATTTGAGTTCAATTTGCGTATTCTTTTATTGACACAATAAAATTTTTAAATACCATGTGTATAGATTATGTACATTAATTTCATATCAAACTTGATTTTTTATTGCAGATTCAACAGTCCAAATGTATGTTTTACGCATAAGAATTTTCAAACCTATGCAACATTAAAAATAATTGAATTGATTTGACTCTTGGAAAAACAAACAGAAAAATAATTGAATTTAGTAATTTTTTTTAAATTTAGTCAATTTTTTCAAATTTAATCAATATTTTGCGAACTTAGTCAATTCTTTTAAATTTAGTCAATATTTTGTAAATTTACTTAATTCTTTCAAATTTAGTCAACATTTTGTAAACTTGGTCAAAATTTCAAAGTTAATCTTGTCAAAGTTAGATAATTTGTCAAATTTAGTTCAAATTTGTAAAGTTAGTCAACTTTCTTATTGTTGATCAATCGCAAGTTAGTGATCATTTTGACTGATTAATTTCTTCTCAAGATGAAAATTGAACCCTTATCCATCTCTCGAAAATTTTAAAACTTTTCTGTTATGTTTTAAAATTGAATTTAGGTTTCTTAATTTTCCTTAAAATTAAGTAGCAACTCTTTTTTTGTACTTAAATTAATTGAGTATTTGAATCATATTTTTAAAAAGTCAAAGTTATTTTTTTTCCAATTAACAATGGTCTAAAATTATTCTTAAATATTTTGTATGACTGAAAATCATTTCATTAAGGGTAAAAGAGAAATTTTAAAATTAACTAATACGTCTGTCCAACTTTAGTTGGCCCCTATTTACTTGGCAGATGGAGTTGGTTTTGTTGACTTGTTACATGGATTAAGAAGTAGTAAATGATAGAATAATTTTATCAAATTAACCTTTGAATATAACAAAAATGATGTCTTGAAAAATATAATAGAAAAATGACTATAATTAATGATAAGGATAAATTAGAACTAAGTGTAAAATTGTCTCTTCATTTTATAAAGTAAAAATAAGTACCGTTGAATATCTTAAAATAGTATAAAAATTAAGTAAAATTAAATGGAGGGAGTATACGGACATAGCGGAAATAATAAGCAATTAAGCTTATTCAACTTATGCAGCGCGTCAACGCATTTCTCAGTTCTCTTTTCTCTTCTTGGACTTTTCTTTCACCCATTTGAATATTCTCGTCCTTCCTCTTTTATCTAGAGACTAGTGGTGAGGTCAAATATAAATTATTTTTTAGTCTTGATTTATAAAATATTGATAATTTTTTAATATATATTTTTGAAGATATTATAAAATTATAATTGAAGCACAGCTACTTTGAAAGATTAAATTTAAAAAAGCCCATAAATTATTTTTTAGCTCACCAGAAGTTGTAATATAATTATTTTTTAATCTCAATTTATATGACCTTGATAGATTTTTTCTATATGTATTTTAGAAGATATCGTAAAATTATAATTGAAACAACTAATGAAATATTATGAAATTGTTGAAGCAGATATGTCAATACACAACTGTCCTAAAAAGATTAAATTAAAAAGTCCACAAAAAATTTTTTGTTGGCTCACCGGAGGCTACAATATAAATGATTTTTTAGTCTCGATTTATGTGACATCAATAGATTTTTTATTTATATTTCAAAAATTATTGTAAAATTATAATTGAAGTAGCTAAAAAAATATTATGAAGAAATTGAAGCAGACACATCAATACGCAACTACCTTGAAAAAATTAAATTAAAAAGTCCATAAAATATTCTTTATTGGCCCCATATAATAAAGGGAAAGAAGCAGACAACTGAAGGAGACAAGAAAATCGGAAGCTGCTGAAGCAAACAGTTACGACCGGAAGTTGCTGTCTTATTCTCTTATTAATAAGTAGTAATATAATAAAGGCGAAGAAGCAGATAAGACAATCAAAATTGCTCAAGCAGGCAGCTACGATCGAAAATTGCTGCCTTATTCTCTTATTAATAAATAGCAACGAAGCAGATAGGATAATCGAAAGTTGCTCAAGCAGACAACACGATTGAGAGTTGCTGTTTTATTCTCTTATTAATAAGTAATAATACAATAATAATATAATAATAATAATCTTACAAAAAGTAAGAAAGCAAGTCTTCATCTGATACTTTTTAGGACACACGCCAACAAAAGCAAATCTACATTTTATCATATTAAAAAGATGATGTTAGCTTTTATTTATGTTTCTTTTTTCACTTAATTTGGCTAAAATTATCTTTTCGTGGATTGTGATTTTCAAGAGAAACTAAAATCTTAAATTCAAAACTTCTATTCATCTTTTACAGAAAAGGATTATGAAAATAGAGTATTTTGATGAAAAAATCAAGCAGAAGGCCCTGAAAAAAAAGTGTGATCTTAAAAGGTATGGTAAAATTATGCCCTTTTTTGGTGAGAATTATCCTTTTACCATCTTAAAATATCATAAAGGGCATCATCAAATACTTTGCAAATTTTCATGAACATCAATTGGAATCCCTTATCATTTGTATCATGCTTCATTAAAGACTTTAAAAACTTTGTGGGTCAGTGCATATAAGTTGTAAATCATGGAAATTAAGAGGATTATGCACAACATGGTAAAATTCATATGTTTAAATCATTCTCAAAATAACCAACCATAACCATTCATAATATCACTCAAACCCTAGGTTGGGCAACATGAAAATCATCTTATAAATCATCAACTTCTCATAGTCATAACATAGTAGCTCATTAATATAACACTTATGATTGAAAATACATCACAATTTCATCATTTAAAGAGGACTCATGCAACTCATAGAATCTCATAACTTGAAGATAAAATAAAAGAGGAAATTAGTTGGACTTTGTGGATGAAAGAGATCCACAAATCTAATCAACATACCAGATTGTGAAGCCTAAGAATAGATCTTGGAGCTTGAAGAGGGGACTTGAAAACCCTAGCTTTCCTTCTTGCCTCGAAGAGGATTCATGCCTCAGGGAACTTGAGAGAGTTTAGGAATAGGTGTGAATGAGAGAGTGTAGAGTAAGTTAGGTGTGATGACCTCGAAGGTCATCATTTTTGGTATTTTTAATAAAATTATTATTTTTTCTTTCCGAAAGTTGCCTTGAGTCATTTCTAATTAAGTCTGAAAGTTGAATTTTAAAAACCTTGTCAAAAGTTAAAATTTTGCTAAAGAAATAGTTTTTCAAGACTTAATGTTTGAAATTGAGTTTCAAAGTCATCTTGAGTTTCGAGAGTCAAAATGCAATTCCGTCAATTCCATTAGCTCTGAAATGCGGAATTTGATCTAGCAAAACTCACAGAACTGAATTTGGAGTTAAACCAGAGATTTTGGACCCAAACTTGCATTTTTAGTTGAATTTGAATCATAATTTGACTTTGATCAACATTCGGAGTTCGAAAGCTCTACTCAGAATTCTGACAGTTCTAGCGGTTCTGGGTGGTGCAACCAACACTAGAAATGGTCACGTTGTAATTTTTAGAGCTTCCGAGAGTTTGGATATTTCGAGTTTTGATTAGTTTCTTTGAGTTTTTTTGAGTTCTGGGTCAAGGAGGCCTCAAACTCGAATTTCGACAGTTTCATCGAGTCCGCAACATCAATTTTGGTAGGATTACATATCTGATTTGTGAAAATGAATTTCAAAGGTCCATTTTGTAATTTTTGAGTATGAGCAATTGTTGATATTCAGTGAAAGGGGAAATGAACTCCGTATTCGTAGAGTGTTAGCTCCTCAAACCTTTGAGTTCGCGTAAAGGCTCCTCATCATTTGCAAAGTATTAGATCAGTTAACATCCACGTTCGCGGGAGTCCTTCCACGTTCGTGGAGTACAAAAATCCCTAAAATGGTGTTTTAATTAAAAGTGTTGGGTTTCACCATTTTTAACATTCTAAGCTTGATTTTTGGGAGAATTTCAAGAAAAGGTTTTTGGGTAATGTATTTCTAACTTATATCTTCAATTTTCATTGTTTAATTCACGATTTTAACATCTAAATAAAAAAATTTGGGATTTTCTTGAACACTGATTCTTGATAGAAAAGTAAGGAATTTGAGCTCATTTCAAGTATTATTTCAAGACAGTTTTCACCATTAGATTCTTTATTATTTAGAGAACATTTTGATGTAAAGATTTTCAGAAGTCGGGAACTTTTTTCGATATGAGATTTTTGGATCATTTTATCCTTATCGCTCGAATTACTTGATTTTAGTATCATTAGTTTCGTAATGTGATTGTGATTCTATCTTTGACTAGATTGTGGTGATTTGGAGTATCGTAGAAGGGGAAAATGCTTGGATTTGAGTTGATTGAGACTTCGATTAAGGCAAGTGCCAAGTGGACTTCTAAACTTTTGCTAAGTATGATTGAACCTTGTATTCTCCTATGTGTATGGGTTTGCGATTCGTTGCATAAAATGGGTTAGAACTGTACTATTATAGGCTTTGATCATGGAATTTCGAATTGGATAATTGTAAATATTGTGAATCCTTGACTTGTGAAATAATTGTGGGTTTGTGATACTTGTGAACTTGTGGTTATCTGGTATTGATATTGAGACTGTACTGAGATTGAGATTGGCTGCACCAATATTGAGATTTTGATAATGTTGAGATTGTATACTTGTGATGATATTGAGATTATGTACATTGTTATTTGTTCATTGATACTTGTGGTGGCTACGATCCAAGAGATGTGCAAGGTAACATGTGGATTAGTGATCAAGGTTTCTACCGGTCAATGATTAGCCGAGGTTTCTACCAACATGCCGAAGCAGGGGCGGAGCTACATTCACCCAAGGATGATCAGATGAACACGCTTAGTTGGAAATTTTTTTCGAATATATAGAATAAATATAGATATTTTGATATATATCAATTGTTGAACACCCTTATACAAAGATCGTCCGCCCATGTTCTAAAATTATGAACACCCTTCATAAAAATGTTGGCTCCACCACTGTAATTGAACCATGTCATGTAACACTAACTTTTCGACTCAAGTCTTTGTATTTTTGTTGTCGAGCGTAATTCTTTATGCTCTAAGCTATGAAAGTAACTTGACCCTTTCAAGTTCGTCAATTACCACCTTATTTGAAGAGTCGTCGAGCAGTTATCCCTTCCAGCTGAATTATTTTACATTGTGTTTGGATTTACAAAATTCTATATTTTACCAGTATATTTAGAAAATAACTGAATATGTATCTAAATATGTAAATTGATATCCACAAGAAGGAAGATGCCAACAATTTCACATTGTTGAAACTTTCTTTTAGAAAAGAAAAAATATACTAATTAGTAGGATGCAGGTTCGATCACTTGGCGGGACCTTAGACTTGGCATCCCTCCAAAGTCAATGGTGGTCACCAATTTAGGACATGAAACTTTCTCATCCCTGGAAAACAGGAGTATTTAAGTTGACCAGAATGTTTTTCCTTAGACGCTGCAAATTAGAAAAGATAAAAGAGCACGTCTTTTTAATCATTTCTACCAACTTGTTTAGGTATCTGGTAAGTCTTATTTTGATATAATAGCTAATGCCTTGTAGAAGGAAGAAAGGAGCTATTGCTATTTTACTAAGATTACAATCTAAAGAATATCTGACTTTCAACCATAAATTGGCCTAGAAGACAAAGAACTTGCTAGTTGCATAGCAGAAATTGTTACTATAGTATGTTTACATATATTGGTATCAATCAAAATACTGATATCCAGGGGTTAGATCTGAAGTTTGACTTATTTAGTATATTGATGAATCTTGTTACCTATAGTCAGTTACTTTTCCAACTAAAGCAAGTGCCTGCAAGCTGCCTTCCTGTATAAACCTAATGAATGTGTATCTACAAACTTTGAGATTTGTGCAACTGTTGTATCACCCGGCACTTGCCCACTCCATCAAAATGATCATATCTACTACATATACTAAATTTCTACGGCACATTCTTTGCTGGAGCCACTGGAAGTTGGATTGCTGCAAGTTCAGTTCCCTTTTTGCTTCTAGTTGCACATCTGCAGCATCTGGATAATCTGAAATATGACAAGGACCTTGAAATCTGTCTCCAGATGAATCTAGCAGAAGAAACTAAACAAAGGAGTAGCATGCTAGTGGCATATTGGCAATTGCTTATTGCTTTATGATTTGAGGCTGGAGCTGTTTTGAACATCTTTATCCATCATTTAAATAAAATAAAGGCATTTAAAGTTGAAAACTATTGAGAAGATGATCTTGTGTTTTACATGGTACTAATATTAATGTTTCATCTTATTCTTCCTCATAACATGTGCTATATAGCACTGTCCAATCTTAAGAAGAAATCAGAGACTGCTAAAATTGCCATGAATTAGAATCCATACTAATCATATGTCACCAGATGCCAGATATGTAGCTACATATATACACCATATAGAAGATATATATTAACCGCTTAAACAGAGGAGGTATATTAGTTGAAATGTTCTTGGTACCTCTCAATAATACCTTTACCTTTCCTATAGATAAAAAAAAGGTTTTAACAAATAGCTGAAACACATGTGTAAGGCGTAACCCGGAGGCTGAAGTTACAGCCCAGATGATTAAGTTATTTAACCTTAAAATTTTGGGAGGACTACCAATTACCAAACAATACATGTGTAAGGCGTAACCCGGAGGCTGAAGTTACAGCCCAGATGATTAAGTTATTTAACCTTAAAATGTTGGGAGGACTACCAATTACCAAACAATTGCGAGTTAGAAATTAATAAAGCAGGCATTTGTACTTTCTGCCAACCTAAAATTGGAAGATTTGCAATAATAAAGAGAAAATGGATTATTCAAACTTTTTTCCCTGCTCATTGGGTTTGGGACGTGGGATCAATTCCCATTTGCTGGAGAATGACAAGTATCAAATAGTCCAGTAAAAGAAACAGATGTTTGCATATATTACCAAAAGGATGGAGAGTGACCAAATGAAAACAAGTTCTTGTATTGCTATAATGTCAGGGCTTTATGTAGAATTTAGAGTAAGAGAAATTGCCAGAAAAAGTACCTCACTTCAAAGTGGAAATCCAAATCCGGGATAGTGTAATTGTTGATAAGTCTCTGGCAATGGTTTCATAGCATCCCATTGTTGTACAACATCATAAACGACTTGCTTAATAGGATCTGTTTGTGGTTCACATCGCAGTTCCATTTGCTGAAGAAAATTATTTGGCTGATGTAACATTGAATACTGTTCAAGATACTCATATTTCTTTTCCAGGGGAGGTGTGGTTTTCATGGAAGAATCATGATGAATGTTAGACCAAGGGTACAAATATACTGCAGGATAATGACGAACATGTTTTTTTTCTCTTAAGTTCTTGAAATCACCACAAGTAAAATAAAGATCCAATGGATGGAAACTTGAAATTTCTGGATTAACATGGAAACACGGGGTCTGAGAAGAGATCTCATGGGGATATGGTTTCTGGTGAGCTGCAGAGCTCAAAAGATTGTGAGATGGCTGAAGTTTCCAACCATGTGGAAAGGATTTGTCATAACAATGAGCAAGTTCCGGGTGTCCGGTAGTGTCAGCAGTGAAGTTAGGCATCAATCTATCAGTTTTACCAACAAATCTTACCTCTGAACAATGTGTTGACAGGGACAAAAGAGTGTCAACAGAAATCAAACTGTCTTCATCAGGTAAATCGATTTCATCTTCCACAAAATCCAAATCAATATAAGTGTCCACAATAGAGATCTTGGGCTCTTTTGGGCCTTCCTGATAATTGAGTAAAACCAATTCATCTTCATCCGGTATATGTAGAGGAACTTCAGATTCTGTTATGTTTACTGTATCAGCTGAGTAACTGTCCCTAGATTCTTGCTCCAAATGAATAACTGTCAATATTTCAGTCCAAAAATCATCAAAAGGAGATTTACCCTCCTCAATCTCGTCCAACTCAAGCTCAAAATTAATGATAGAATCTCTGATGCTTTCACCATCTGTCCCAAAAGCTCCACAATTGGAGAGAAGTGATGCTACGAAGAATTCATTGGGCTGTAACTTGGTGGATTTAGACATCCTCTTACACAAATTTCCCTGTGAAGGAAGAAATGCTTCATTTGAGAGCAACTCATTGCTGATTTCAATCTCAAAATCTTCCTTGGACTCCCGATTAAGTTTAAGATTTTCATGGCTTTCTGCTGCTAAAATGTTGACTGTAAGAATACCATTCTCCATTCTACCAGTACATGGACCCCTCACCCACCTTGTTTCAATGCCAGGAGAGCCAGTATGTTGCAGTAATACTTCCTCCTGCAAAGAAGATGAAAAAGGACAAACTTGCACCATTATCATTGCAGTCATGAGTTAGATGTAGCATGATCACCTGACTGAATAAAAATGGACTCCAGTTCAGCCTCATTTCATTTGTTTTCTCAACCTTCCTACCCCTCCCTCAGTTGACTTAAGCAAATGTTATCTAACCATTAAAGCAAACTATAGGATGCGATACTTGTAAGGAGAATAAACTTTTAAATCAAGGAAGTATCCCAGACTCCACTTACAAAGACAAAATTGATGATCTATCACAAATCTACTAATAAAAGAGGTAAAAGTGGATAAAAAATGAACATTGGGACTCGGGTATCTCTTAGTAGTCAACATCTAGCAAGTCCAGAACATACCTCTAGTGTCTCTCCAAATTGTCTTTTTTCAGCTTCTTCCAGGTTAATACTCACAATTGGGGCTTTAGCTTCAGAATCAAGAAGTTGTTCTTGCTGAGTAGTAATTGCAGCAATAATAGATTCAGATGGTTTGCAATGCAACTTCTCCTCGTCCACAAACCTGATGAAAGATTTTTGGGCTTCAGGTAAGTTCACTATCTGCTTGCTCCAATGAGTACTTTTATCTCCAACTACATCATCTTGAAAAGTGTCATTTTTTGATTGTACATCCTCTTGGGCAGTACAGGCCGTGTTAGTGAGAGACTTCGTTCCTTTAGATGAATGGCTAGCATATGAATTGGAACTGCCAACCTGCATAATAACAAGTCTTAATTACAAAAGTTAAATGCTCTTTACGGAACACGTGCAAAAATATTTTCAAATTTATGTACGCGGCATTTTAAGTGAGTAATTGTTTTGCTCAAAAAAAGGTACTAGAACATCATAGTATTTACAGGAGCCATAATCACGACCAATTTTGAGTGCATAATGACCAGACCTTGTAATACTGTGGTGGACGATAAGGGTTCTTGCTCTTACTAAGAAATGATGCCGAAATCCCAGAGCAATCATTCTGCGCCCTGGAATCTGCATTACACATATTACCAGAACAGCGCTATGAGCACTACTTTCTATCTACTTATTAGTTATAAATAGTGAACCGTCTGTGACTGTGCATTAGAAATGTAATCAATATCAACACATAGAAAAAAGTGTGCTATTGAAGCATGGATTTAGCCAAGTGAAACCAATCCAGCAGAACATTTAATGCTATTCCAATTGTTTCCTGTACATAAAAATCTGACTTTTTAAACAAGCTAGACAATACAGTTCAAGCACTCTGTGGACAAAGATTCTACACTTTGGCTGCTTCCTTAAATGGTTTGCCAAGTGAAAATGCGATATCAAGGATTGAATTTAATTGATCATAAAGTAAAAGAACTAATTTGATGCATCGTAACAACTATACCTGAATCACAACATCCCTGTGAAACTTGTTTTTCCCATCTCCCACAGCATCCTCGAGAATCGGTGACTAAATCACATCTAAGAACAGGTGATGAGGCAATGTAACAATTGTTTGAAGTATATGGAGGTAGGATTGCAGATGTCTGTTGCATTCCCAGCTTACACTCAGATAAACCATCAAGTTCACTGTTTCAGAAGCAACTATAAGAACGCAGAACTACCTCGCCACGAGAAACAAATAAGAAATTATTAAATCTATCAGTGTTGTGTGTCTACTAGTCAACCTAGGCTTTGAATATTGTATTTCTGTTTTTGTTACATTTGCTTCCTTTTGCTATGGTAAGTAAGTGAAGTTGTTATCAGCTAATGAGTGTAAGATAGTGATGACATTAAAACTCTAGGATATACATGGACGTATACAGATTAAATAATGATCGCCAGACAATAAAATTCAAGTGAAATTTCTTCATTTATCAGCACTGATTGCAATTCTGCACTTTTCCTCACAGCTAAATCATGATGAACTATAAAGCAACCAATAATGCAATATCAAAAACAGAGACCTAATTAAGCAACTAAAAATTGTGACTTATTTCTCACTGTAAAGCTGATGGATCAAAATCTTTGGGCAAGTATTTACAAATTTACAGGTTAGACAATGATAACATGAATGCTTTGGAGTACATAAGACTTGAATCTCCGCATATAAAGCATGACAATGTCAAAAATAGAGACCTAATCAAACAACTGAAAGTTACTACTTATCACTCACCGTAAAGCTGATCCATCAAAATCTTCGGGCAAGTGTTTACAAATATGCAGGTTAGACAATGATAACATGAATTCTTTAGTGTACGTAAGCCTTGAATCTCTGCATATAAAGCATGATTGTATCAAGCAATCAATAATGCAATGTCAAAACGAGAGACCTAATCAAGCAACTGAAAGTTACAATTTATCACTTACAGTAAAACTGATTGATCAAAATCTTTGGGCAAGTCTTTACAAATTTGCAGGTTAGACAATGATAACATGAACTCTTTAGTGTATGTAAGCCTCAAATCTCTGCACATAAAGCATGATGATATACATTCATTGATAGTGCAATGTCAAAAATACAGACGTAATCAAGCAACTGAAAGTTACTACTTATCACACCGTAAAGCTGATCCATCAAAATCATCGGGCAAGTCTTTACAAATTTGCAGGTTAGACAATGATAACATGATTTCTTTTGTGTATGTAAGCCTTAAATCTCTGCACATAAAGCATGATGATACACATTAATCGATAATGCAATGTCAAAAATACAGACGTAATCAAGCAACTGAAAGTTGCTATTTATCTGACCGTAAAGCTGATGGATCAAAATCATCGGGCAAGTCTTTACAAATTTGCAGGTTAGACAATGATAACATGAATTCTTTTGTATATGTAAGCCCTGAATCTCTGCATATAAAGCATGATTATTATATAAAGCAATCAATAATGCAATGTCAAAACTAGAGACCTAATCAAGCAACTGAGAGTTAAAATTTACCGTAAAACTGATGGATCAAAATCTTTGGGCAAGTCTTTACAAATTTGCAGGTTAGACAACGATAACATGTATTCTTTAGTGGGCGTAAGCCTTGAATCTCTGCACATAAAACATGATGATGTCAAAAATACAGACGTAATCAAGCAACTGAAAGTTGCGACTTATCACTTACCTTAAAGCTGATGAATCCAAATCTTCGAGCAAGTCTTCACAAATGTGTAGGTTAGACAATGACAACGTGAATGCTTTAGTGTACGTAAACCTCAAATTTCTGCAGCATAAGAATCAAAACAAAAATTCGTGTCAATGTTGCTAATTGATTAACTGCTCGAATATTTAGCCAGCTTCGTTGTATAAAAACAATAACTCAAAAAGTACTAGCATCACTTTAAGATCTCCGTAGTAGTTCTGATTGTCTCCGATTCCAGTTGCTCTTCCGAGCTGGATTCTTCAATTTCCACACTTATTCCTAAGTCACAGCACAAATTTTCACTATCCGTACAAGTTCCTGCAAGCCTCTGCATTTTCCGCATATAACTTTCCACTAGTACAACTTCCGAAAACAATAATTGAGCGTCAAATTCACACTTGGAACCAAAATCAACTCTTTGTTTGAAGAGATAATAAGCTCTTGTATCAATAACAAGCTGATGTATCGTCAATGTTGATGTATACGTTCCGTAAAACCCTAGCTACCACACTTGTGCAGAACGAGGAGATTAGAAAACTTGCTTTGCATAAACCGAACAGAACGCAATGGAAATGCGCAGAGACGATTACATGTTTGTTTTGCAGCGATGAAGATGAGAGAGCTTTACAAATGGCAGGAAAACGTGAACTTTTTATACTACAAGTAGAAAGAAGATTGCAGAGCATGAAAATAAAGCAATGACCCCTGAGAGTAGCGGTGAGAGGTATTTGTCTTTATAGTAACAGACTAACCAGAGCTACTTTTGCATCTCCACCAATGTACTGAAGCTTAGGTGGGGTTAAAACAAGTCTTTAGACATATTTTGACCAACATTTATTTTATTTTTTTGGATAAAATACAAGTGCTTTTAGATAATTAATTTCATTTATAATAAGTCTCAGAACTGTTCCCAATGACAGAATAGACTTGTATTTGTGTTGAAATATTTTCTTTAAGAAGTCCAGAAAACAGACCCAAGGCAGAAAAGCACTGTTGAAATTTTTTTCATTATAGAAGCAAGGTTACATGTTTTTTAAGAAAAGAGATGGCAATTATTGTTGCCAACGCTGACACTCTACCAAAATGACCTCCTGTCATATATGTATCTGTCATAATTTCAGAAATGCTTCTTTCTTTTTTCTTCTTTTTTTTTTTTTTAAGAAAATGGATTTTCACTCTCCCTTCCTTTTTTGGGTATCAGTTATCAGTTTTAGTATTTACGACTTCTGTGTAATTGTTAGAATGATCTCCTTTTAAAAGATTATATAACACCATTACATATGCAGAGAATAGCCAACGGTGTAAATGATCTTTTAAATTTTTGTTAAGCTGGCGTATTTCATACACTAGTCTCTTTCCATTACTTTTGTCATTTGGGTTAGGGCTACTCTGAAAAAGATTTAACACAAAATAAGGGGAAAAAATACATATACTTCATGTTAAATATCAATTTTATTTTTATTTGTTGATTTTCCATCCATCTAACTAATCTAATTAAAAGAGTGTTTGGATTAGCTTAAAACCTATTTAAACCTGTTTTAAACTTTTTTTATCTTTTGAAAGTGTTTGGCAAATCTTAAACTAGTTTAAAATAACTTAAAATAAGCCAAAATTTAGAAGTTGATCTCCCCCAACATTTTTCTTTTTAGCTTAAAAATTGTTTAGGTTTGACCAACAAATATATTTTTTTATCCCTAATGTTTGCTTATATTTCTTATATTATTTTGCTCCTACTTTTTATTTTATTTTTTCTTTCACTTTTTTTTAAAAAAAAAATTGGCTCTTTTTTTTTTCCTTGCTCTTTCTTTCTTCCTTTTTTTTCTTCTTCCTGTTTTTTCTTTTCTTTCATTTTTTCTTCTTTTTCTTGCTTTTTCCTTCTAAATTATTTTCTCCTTATTTTATTCTTTTTAAAAATTATTATGATAAAAAAGAAAAATAATCATTATTTATTACAAATATAATTAAAAAAACTCAAATATATGATGTATTTTATTAAAATTATATTTTTTAAATATTAAAAATAACTTAGACATATAAATCAACTTATATAATCAATTCATATTGAAAATAAATTAATTCTAATTTAATCTAATCTCAAAATAAAAAATTAGAGTAATAATTAACATTTTATAATATATAATAATTTTTTTCAGCTTAATCATTTCTATTCAAACACCTACCTACTTATTTATTTTAAGAAGTACTTTTTGAAAAAAAAATTAAAAGCCACTTTTTTCAACATACTTCAATTTTATCTACAAGAATACAATTGTGCCACATAGAGCCTCATATTAAAGGTTTTTTATGTCCAAATGCAAACAAATCGAGTCTCTTATTTCAAAGAACAAAATTACCTTATCTGTCGCACTCGATATAAAGTTAAAACACAACTAATACATTATCTGTCGCACTCGATATAAAGTTAAACACAACTGATACACTCAATCATATATATACTCACATATAGCCGCAATGAGTATATCGGTTAGTAACGGAAGTTCTCGGATGTATTTGCAGGCCTC
The DNA here is from genome assembly GCA_000787875.1 of Solanum virginianum. Taxonomy (NCBI): domain Eukaryota; kingdom Viridiplantae; phylum Streptophyta; class Magnoliopsida; order Solanales; family Solanaceae; genus Solanum; species Solanum virginianum. The sequence continues at coordinate 49,127 of DF360463.1, read as the reverse complement.
TGTGATCGGGCCCCTGGGGGAATCAATCATCCTATAAAATTAGGTATATGAGGTAATTCTGCTTTTAATCCCACATAATTTACGGTCTATAACAGGATGGATTGTATATACGGGGAAAGATTAGGAATCAAAAATGAAATATATCGATGCGATCAAACTAGATTCATAACATTTCAGAAACTTTAATAAATTCTCTTAATACTTGGACAAAACAACACAAAGACACGGTACTTGCTAACAGACTCAACTAACCCACCATCTGATACTAGCAAAAAGATACTGTACTGACTAAACAAGACGATGAGAACAGAGGACAACACAATATGTAGTTCACACATCCGATGTAAGACATCTCAAGTCTCAACTGTTTTAATGCTTAGTCCACCTCTTCCATCTTGCTTTCCTCACCAGCTTCCTCCAGCGCAGGCATGTCAGCATCTTCACCAGCTTCCTCTTCCTCCTCTATGCTGAGGCCCAACTTCAACATCCTGTGGATTCTGGCTGCAAAGGTATTAGGGTCATCAAGGCTAAAACCAGATGTCAGCAGAGCTGTCTCAAACAGCAACAACACGAGATCCTTCACTGATTTGTCATTTTGGTCTGCCTCGGCCCTCTTCCTCAGTTCCTCCATGATTCCATTATCAGGATTAATCTCCATTGTCTTCTTGCTGGACATATAAGAACTCATGCTGCTATCCCTCAAGGCCTGGGCCTTCATAATCCTTTCCATGTTGGCTGTCCATCCATATTCGCCGGTCACCAAGCAGCATGGGGAATCGACAATCCTATCAGAAACCACCACCTTTTCAACCTTATCACCAAGGATATCTTTGATGATCTTGCAGAGATTCTCAAAAGACTTCTTCTTCTCCTCCTTTTTCTTCTTCTCTTCTTCGCTTTCATCATCGAGTTTCAATCCCTCCTTGGTGGCAGACACGAGTTTCTTACCATCATATTCTTTCAGCTGCCCCACAGCGTATTCATCAATGGCATCAACCATGTAGAGCACTTCATATCCTTTCTTCTTGAGACGCTCCAAGAATGGAGAGTTCTCAACTGCTTTCTTGCTTTCTCCAGTGATATAGAAGATGTCTTTCTGGCCCTCCTTCATCCTAGTGACATAATCCTTCAGGCTGGTCATCTCATCACCACTCTTGGTGGAGTAGTAACGAAGGAGATCAGCCAACTTGGCTCTATTCTGACTGTCTTCATGAATGCCCAACTTCAAGTTCTTTGAGAAAGCCTCATAGAACTTGTTATAGTCCTCCTTGTTCTCAGCAATCTCATTGAACATCTCAATACATTTCTTCACTAGATTCTTCCTGATCACCTTGAGGATTTTGTTCTGTTGTAGCGTCTCACGAGAGATGTTGAGGGGCAAATCATCAGAGTCCACAACACCTTTCACGAACCCAAGGTACTCAGGAATTAGTTCCTCACAGTTATCCATAATGAATACCCTCCTGACATAGAGCTTGATGTTGTTCATCTTTTTGCGGGTGTCGAAAAGATCAAATGGAGCTCTCTTGGGCACAAATAGGATTGCCTTGAACTCAAGCTGCCCCTCAACAGAGAAATGTTTGACAGCAAGGTGATCTTCCCAGTCATTGGTCAAACTCTTATAGAAGGAGGCATACTCCTCCTTTGTAATCTCCTCCGGTTTGCGCAACCAGATAGGTTTCTGCTTGTTAATTAGCTGCCACTCGTGAGAAACCTCCTTAATCTTCTTTTTCTTGCCTTTCTCCTTCTCCTTGTCCTCGTCAACCTCCTCAACAGCACCCTCCTCATCAGCACCCTCCTCATCTTTCTTGGGCTCATCATCTTCATCGTCACTGATTTCTTTCTCAGTAGTCTTCTCAGTCCAGAGATAAATAGGGTAACTAATGAATTCAGAGTGCTTCTTCACAAGGTCTTTGATTCTCCTTTCTTCCAAGTACTCCAGCTGCACATTATTAACCAAAAAATATTTAAAACCATCTCTCAATTAGGCCTAGTGGAGTTAAGTACAGCCATTCATGCACAAAACACTGCAGCTTACCTGGTCCTCCTTGAGGAAGAGAGTGATTTTAGTTCCTCTGCCCAATTGCTCTCCATTGACATCCCTCGTAACAGTGAATGACCCACCAGCCTGTGATTCCCAAACATACTGCTCATCATCGTTGTGCTTGGTGGTCACAACAACCTTCTCCGCCACAAGGTAAGCAGAATAGAAACCAACACCAAATTGACCAATCATGCTCACATCAGCACCAGCCTGCAAGGCTTCCATAAACTCCTTGGTTCCAGACCTCGCAATCGTACCCAGATTGTTGACCAAATCTATTTGGAACCACAAAAAAGAGAAAGCATCAATATCATTCTATCACCTAAGTCTGAAGAATCTTAAATAAAACACCACCTCTACCATATAATCAACATTCCATTGATATTAAACCGTTCATGGTTGTACTGTATTAAAGCGTGAAACTAAATTTTCTGATAGGATCGACAAAAAACAATTTGAAAGGAGTTTCTCAGTCTGAAATCAGAACATATTACATAATGATAGCTGATAGATAATCACAGAAAAGAATAGAATCAGCTATCACAAATCACACAGACTTAATGTAACGCTAAGATATGTATATTATTATCAATAAATAAAGCCAACCGCTATGTCCAACCGGAGCTAAATTTCCTCCGTGCATTATTTATTTCACATAGAACACAACAAACAAACGCACAGGGAAGAAAAACGTCATTGCAAAAGTTGAAGTGCACAATTAGATAGCTCTCATAATCTTCTCGATAAAATAAAGAGCAGATCAACAAATAACAGAAAATAAAGTAGGACAAATGTGATAATTACCTGCTTTGGTCATGCCGATACCGCTATCAATAATGGATAGCGTCTTGTTCGCCTTATCAGGAACAAGACGAATGAAGAGCTCAGGTTGAGCATCGAGCTTGCTCTTGTCCGTCAAACTCTCGAATCGGATCTTATCCAATGCATCAGAAGAATTGCTGATAATTTCCCGAAGGAAAATCTCCTTGTTGCTGTAGAAAGTGTTGATGATCAAACTCAACAACTGGTTAATCTCAGCTTGGAATGCGAAGGTCTCCGCCTCAGCCATTTGAACATCCGCCATTGAGTTAACGCCAAAAAAATGTGAATTGGTAATTACAGGAAGCAAGGAAGAATGAAACTTGACTTTAAATAGACACTTTCGATGTGATTTTCGTGAGAAAAAGGGAGAGGAGAGACGGTTTATATAGGAATGCAGAAGAATTCTAGGGTCTTCTATAACTGAAGAACAAAAATGGGAAGTTGCCTTGGAGAAAGAGGTGAAGTCTCTGCTTCTGGATTCTTCTACGTCCCTCTACACACTCGTTTCTTACTCCAACTCGTCCCTTCTGGGACAATCCGACCCGACTCCGCGGCCTTTTCGGTTTTCCTTTCTTTATTTTGGGTAATAAATAAAATTTATAAGAACGTCACAATTATACCTGAATTAATTTGATTTTAGCACGAGGTTTAACCAAAAAAATAATTTATAATCTAAAATAAATTATAAATATTCGTGTGGATAAAAATTATTTCATTAAGAGTAAATTAGATATTTTTAAAAAAACTTATTATTAAATATAGAAAAAAATTGAATTGACTAAAAAAAATCATATAAATTAGGACAGAGAAAATCTTGTATCTTCTATGGATAATATTAAATATAGAAAAAAATTGAATTGACTAAAAAAAATCATATAAATTAGGACAGAGAAAATCTTGTATCTTCTATGGATAATATTAAATATAGAAAAAAATTGAATTGACTAAAAAAAATCATATAAATTAGGACAGAGAAAATCTTGTATCTTCCATGGATAATATTCATTTTTAAGGATTTTATTTATTATTTAAGAAAATTATTTGGATGTGAAATTGTTATAATTTTCAAATTCAAAAATTTTTGTTAAAAAAATATTTTCACTAATAAAAATTCAAAACTAATTTCAATGTGTTTTGTGTCCAAATACAATTTTCAATATTATTTTTAACTTGAAGCTACTCAATTCATTTCTTTTTTAATTGTTATGTTATGTTTTTCAAGAGTTAATTTGATTAATTATTAAAGCTTCAATTAATCTAATATATAAAAAAAATAGATATCTAAAAGTTATACTAAAAGTACTATAAATTGTAATTTTTTCATATTAATATGATGAAAAGTATATCTTAAAATGTTCATCAAAGTTTGTCTTATTTGGCTTTTAGGGAAAAATTGTGACAACTACAAAGTAACTGAAAGAGTAATACCATATTGCTTTTCTCCAAATTTTACATTTTTTATATTTAGACATTCACTTAATTAATAAAAATTGGATATCTAAAAATTATACGAAAGAGTATAAATTATAATTTTTCATATCAATATGATAAAAAAACTATCTGAAAATATTAATCAAATTTTATATTATTTGGCTATCAGAAAAAAAAATTAACAATTAAAAAGAAACAAAAAAATAATACTATAGTGCTTTTCTCCAAATTTAACAAATTTTATATTTAAATGATCACTTAATTATTCAATTATTCATGTATTATAAAAAAGTAAAATTTGTGTAAGTACTTCATCTTTTAACAATAATTTAAAAAATATTTAAAATATAATATATTTTGTACATGAAAAAACTAAAACACACATTTTAAAGGGATTAAAAGTACTATTACCTTGTTATTTTTCTCTTTTTGATTCTCTTGTACTTTTTTTTCCCTCGTATTTACATGGAAATGAGTATATTTACATTACAAAATTTCGTCCATTTAAATTTTGGTTCTCAACGGAAAACGAATATTTGGACTTCGGGTTTATAGTCAATGAGGAAACTTCAATTAATTGGAGCATTCCATCATTTTGGCCCAGACTAATAGAATATTTTTAAATTGTGTTAAATAATACACACTTGCAATATATTTTGTTAAAAAAAAGTAAAATATTAAAAAAAAATCTTCTTCAAACTTAAATTTCGTATGCTTTGTTTTTGACTTTCAGAAAATAAGCGTTTAAATATCTTCTTTAATATTTTACTAGTGAATTTAATCTCATACTAACAGTACAATACCATGCTCACAATGAAAAGTGCATTATGCACGTGCCTTGTCAATGCAAAATGCCTCATCAACAGCACATTAGTTCCATATGAAAAATTATTTAAATTTTAATTCTTTTGATTCTATTTTTATTTCTTTTTATTTATTCACTATTTAGAAAGAAAAAAAATCTCCAAAAAAAAAAGATTAATTCAAAATTATAAGAAAAAAGATCAAAGAAGAACCAATTCCCTAACTGAACAATTGATCCAAGATCTCAAAACTATTCTCACAAAAATAATTTACTTTTTAAGACATATTATAAAAAAATAAAAAATATATTTTGAGATAAAGAAAGTATAGATTTTTCATTAAGAAATAGTCACTGCACTGCAATCTTTTTTTTTTTTTTGAATAACTATGGGCTCGTTTTATTGATAAATAATAGGGAAAATTAAGTTTGTACCCCTTCAAAGTAAATTATTCTCATTCATATACCTCTTTATATTTTATACTTTATGCTATTAAAATTTTGTCCCTCTCATATTAAAATTCGTGCGCTGACGTCATGTTGACATCATCAACTACTTGTATGATATATCAATAAGGTATACATATACCAACAAGGCATCACAGATGATTAATCTTAATCCTATATGATACAGATATGGTATAAATATACCGATAAAGTATGTAATCTACTAATTTAGAGTTTAATAATTTTTTTGGTTTCTTATTTATTTCTTAAAAGAAAACCATATATACTAATTGAGTATCAATACACCGTCAGAGTATCACAAAGAACTGAGATCATTCTATATGATATCGCTATGGTATATATATACCGCCAGAGTATATTTCATAGTATTTATGCTGACGTCAAGGGTAAATAGTTTCGACAACGGGTTCATTAAGGGTAAATAATTTATATTGGATCTATTAAGGTTAAATAATTTCAAATTAGATCCTTTTTTTTGTACTTTTTTCTTATCAATTGTATAATTAATTATCTCTAGGGTAAATAATTTATATTGGATCTATTAATGGTAAATAATTTCAAATCTGATCTATTTTATGTACTTTTTCCTAAATAATAAAGTCCAACATAAAATTTTAGAGAAAAGTAGATAAATTAGACTTATTAAGCAAAATATTTGCACAAATTAGACCTCTCCTAACTTTATTACCCGAATTGGACCTTAGCCCAAAATAATTACGTTTCTGGACCATTTGTTGAATAGTCCATTTATTCATGCAACCCATTAATTAGCTGAGGCTCAAATTCACCCTCTTTTACACTTGGGCAAATTTAGAAGCGGCCCAATCCAAATGTCTCTTTTCACGTAAGTATTTTTTCGCATTTGTACGATTTCTTCCCCAAAGTACCAAGTATTTTGGTAATTCAATTAAGTTTTATTGGCGCGCTTCATGAAGTAAACTTCATTACTGGATATATTCATTTATGTACCTCTTTTTAGATTTTTTAAAAGTATTTTTGTCATTTGCTGTTAGGATTACAAATTTTGAAGTTTTTTTTTTTCTAAATCTCTGATGTAATAGTTCGTATTTTTTGTTGTTGATTTTGTTCTATGGGTCGTAAAGCATTGCAAATCGTTGGTGGGGGCATGACATATTTACTAATTCTTTGTACATTGATGATGTAGTTGAATGAAGAAGGGTCGGTTCCTTCAGATATGTGAAGTGATCCGAATTTAATTTGATTGGGTGATTTACAATCTTTTGATGCTTCTACTGCGAATCCGAAAGTTGGGAAAAATGTTGAGGGTGAACATGAGAATGCACCTGATGTTGGAGGGGTTAGATAAGGGTGATCGTAAAGGAAAACGAAAAGTTGGTGAAATTAGGGGCAAATCCGTTGGAGATGATGAAATCCATACTAGGAAAAGGAATGTTGCAACTGCTTCTGCTAATCCTGTGGATGAATCGGTCCCCTGTCATGATAAGGGAACTCAAAGCGTTGCTCCTACGTCTCAAGGGAATTTAGAATTTATTTTTTGAGTTTTGAAACTATGAAGTGTTACTTCTATATGTTTTTATAATGATATGTATTGTCATTATGTGTTGATAATTTTTAGTTTTATATTTTTACGTGTTATAGTTTGTGTTTTATACTAGTAGAAGGTATATGTATATTATTGTGACATCAAAGAGAAACAACTGTTGTGATTTTCCCTTGATAATACCATCAGATTATACATATACTTTGATGGTATCAAATAATAATTGATATTATATTATAGTGCTTGCCTTGTATTTATCTCTTTGATACCATTAGAGTTTTGCAATCAATATATAGTATGAAGACATCAAATTACAATTTTATACCATTAGAGTTTAGTTGATGTCTTGTATTTTGCTTGATATCATTGGAGTGATTTTTCCTTCTTGACACCATAAGAGTATACATAAACTGTGAGAGTATACAATAAAATTTGATATTGTTTTGTAGTGGATGTCTTGTTTTTCTTTAACACCTTCAAAGTTCGGAGTTTATATATACCTATATGGTATAAAGTAATAATTAAATAACTATGTAATAAAGGATCATCTATTGCTATTTGATGTTATTACAGTATATGTATACTCTTATAACATTAAGGGAGAATAAATGAAGTGATTTTTTCTTCGTGATACCATAAGAGTATACATATACTGTGAGAGTATCCAGTAATAATTGATGACTTTTTGTAGTGGATGTCTTAATTTTTCCTTGATGCCTTCAAAGTTTATATATACACAAATGATATCAGTTCAAAATTAATTAGTCTTGTTTTTTCTCCTTGACATTATCAGAGTTTATATATACTTATATGGTATAAAGTAATACTGAATTAGCTATGCAATAAAGGATCACCTATTGCTATTGATGTTATTACACTATATGTATACTCTTATAACATCAAGGGAGAACAAATGAAGTCATTTTTCCTTTGTGATACCATAAGACTATACATATATTGTGAAAGTATACAATAATAATTGATGACCTTTTGTAGTGGATGACTTATTATTTTATTTGATACCTTCAAAGTTTATATATATGCAAATGGTATCAGTTTAAAATTAATTAGGTTGTAGTAAAGGTCCACTTATTCCTCATGGATGACATGACATTATATGTATAGTCTGCCATCACAATATACATATTCTTTGAAGGTGTCCAGTAATAATTGATATCTATTTGTATTTGATGTATTATTTTTTCTCCTTGATACCATCAAAGTTTATATAGACAAATAGTATCAATTGTATAATTAATTATCTCTAGAGTAAAGGATCCCCTATTGCCCTTTGATGTTATTATAATATATGTATTCTCTTATGATGTCAAGAAGAATAAATTGAGTGATTTCTCATTCTTTATACCATAAGAGTATGCATATACTTTGAAAGTATGCAAAAATACTTGATATTCTTTTGTAGTGGATGTCTTCTTTTTTCTCTTTGACACCATCAAAGTTTATATATACCTATATGGTATAAAGTAATAATGAATTAGCTATGCAATAAAGGATCACCTATTGGTATTTGATGTTATTACAGTATATGTATACTCTTATAACTTCAAGAGAAAACAAACTGAATGCTTTTTCTTTCTTGATACTATCACATTATACATATACTTTGAAAGTATACTCGTACAATATCAAAGAGGAACAAAATGCACTGTTATTTCTTTCTTGATACCATCAGAGTATACATATAATTTGAGCATCAATATAATATGATGTAGTTGTCATTTTTCCACATATTATAAGTTTTAAATTCTGTTTACATGTTCGTGAATGATCAATCATTGGTATCATTACTTCAATTGTTGTGTGATTCCAGAAAATCACTAGTGGGTAGGCAGTAATTTCAAAATTCTTCTTCTTCTTCAAATCGATATAAGTTTTGATTCCATATCATTAACTATTTTCAATGGCGAAAATTCAGGTGAAATTGAATACTTGATGTCGATACCTTCACAACAATTAATTTTCAGTTGATTTGAAATCTGAGTGACAAAATCGGTGAAATTTGTAGTAGATTTTACCATAATATCTTCAACATGAAAGTTGATGTATTGCTGATCAGGGTGCCAAATTTCACCATGTTGTAGAAGAACCGCGTTTCCTCCATTGATTGAAAGAAATTTTCGCTAATTTTAATTGTGAAATTAAGAGCTGGTTGAGTGTAGGTAGAAGACAAGTTACAGGAAAAAAGGAGAATTTGAAGAAGGAGCAAATTGTTCCTTTTTTAAACGACATTTATATGGGAAATATTAAATATATATTTGAAGAAATATTAATTAGGGGATGTTAGTTGTGGACATTGAGTGTAATTAATTATTGGGTATTAAATGTAAAAAGGGATGAGATTGTAAATATTTTTGATAGAAGGGGCATAAGCTTAGTTATCCCTAAATTTTAAATCGGAGGCCCAAAAAAGCATTCGACAATTACACTTAGCCCCTAAGAAATAGGAGTTTCTAGAATCAGAAATACTCTCCTTTCCCTATTTCGTCCCTCCCCTTTCCCAATGCGTCTCTTCACATTCCTCTTCAATGGTGGTTTGTTCTGGCCTAGGACGGTTCCGATTGTTGCTCTCATCTTCACACTCGTCATCTTCAGCCTGTGAGTATCTCCTTTCTGATCTTTTCTTCAGTGTAACACTCTTGTTTTGCTGAAGATTCACGATTTTTAGTATTCACCAGGACGCTTCGCCAACCGCCTTCACTCAGCCTAGAAAAGAAGGTCTGCCTCACCTTCAAGCTTGACATGTGAGTAGTTGCTTCCTTGTCCTTCTTGTCGACCCTTTGCCTGAATCTTTCTGAAAGTTGAAATCGTTTACTTTCCGCAGAACCTGGTGTAGCTTCTTTAGGATTCTTGAACTATAAAGAAATATGAGTGCTACGTATAGTAATAACGAAAAATATATATGCTCAATTTAAAAAATCCTAAGGGGCTATTTGATCATTAAAATATAATAGATAAAAAAATTCCACACAATCACTTATCCCACCTTTTATATGAAATAATGAATTTCACAATTTTAATATAAAATAATTTTTTGAAATTAACTAATACTATAATCAAATGAGACAAATAATTTACAAAACATCTCAAAAGTCATTATATCTTATTTAGGGTTGTGCAAAAATCGAACCGACCGATAAATCGAACCCAAAAAAATGTTATTGATTTATTGTTATCGGATTATTGGGATAATAGATTTTTTATGGTTTGAACAAAAATTATCGAGTTATTGATTCACTTTTGATTTTTAGTATTGAGTTATTGAGTAAACCAATAACGCATTAAGATTATAATAATTTACTACTTTATCCTTTCATAAATATTAAATTTTAATAATTTAACATCACTTGATACTAAATTGATATTCATGTATTTGCTTAGTTTCTAATGTATAATCCTTTTGTTGGTAAGTAAATTAGAATATGAGGTCAAATATTGTATATTATTAAGTTTAGATACTCAATTAATTTGTTTGTTTTAGTGTATCTCATTGTATCGCGTCAAATTGTTGGATAAGTTATATATTTATTTTATAAGTATTTTCTATTTGGTAAACGAAAATAGAATCATTAACGATAAATCAAAAACCGATAAAAAATATCTTATTGATATTGAATATTTAAAAAATCAAAAATTGATAATTTATAAAATTGAACCGAACCGACCAATGTAGTCCCCTAATCTCATTCCACCAATCAAACAACTCCGAAGAACATATATGATTCTTTTTTCTCGGAATTGATTTTATAATGAGGTATATTTTATGATTTTTTTAAAAAAGCATTGTTTATTTTTATATCTAAAAAAAATAAAATCTTATATTTAATTAGTAAAATGATCGACTGGAGGAATCCATGAACGGCGTTGTTTATGAGGTGTCGACCACATGCCAGGGGCAAAAATGAGAAAGAAATCTAATACTCCTACTAGGAAATTAAACCCCCTACCTCAACAACCTTCAATGGCTTCTTCCTCTCGTTTTCTTCTCCATCAAAGAAAGATCTCCGCCCTTGCACTCTTTATTCTAGTTGTTTGTTTGATAGTTGTTTTGAACACTTCGTTACGAAAGGAACGCGTGTCTCGATCAGATGTTCCCTCTAATCAACTTTACACAGTCGAAGTGGTCAATGGGTTCCCTCACGATCCGGATGCATTCACTCAGGTTCTATTCTCTTTTGCTTCTATTGATTTCAGTTGATCATCTTGGTTTATATTGAACTCTAGCGTTTCTTGCATCTAAATTTGTGCCACAGAATGAGGGATTAGAAACTCATTCGCATTTGAGGAAAAAAGAAGTCTAAATTGGACTTTTGGCAGTGTAAGATTGTGTAGGGGAAAAATATGAAATCTCTTTTCTATATATATTTGGGAAGACAAAATAGAAGAGAAGATTAATGAGTCAAAATGATAGAAAGAAATTTAGATAAGTATTATTATAATTATAATTTTAAATAGTATATATATATATATAAATAATATATACTTGAGTCGTGTCCTAATTACTTAGAGGATACAGGAATAACAAAATATAATTACTACAAAATAAGCAAGTCGGAAAGGGGATTATAATAGTAAGCTAAAAATCAAGAAAATATATTAGGAGAAAGTGTAGTAACTTTCCTTTTCTTTTCACTCTTTGTTTTTACTCACTTCTTTCTCTTGTTTTTCTCTCTATTTCATACTTTGTATCAAGAATGAAGCCCTATTTATACTTGTGAAAACTTGGAGATTAAGTATGGTTTATGGCCTTAAACTTGCCAAGATTTTGGCTTTAAACTTGCCAAGCATTTGGCATTAAACTTGCCAAGTTTTTGGCCTTGAAAGTGCCATGTAAATGGCCTCAAAATTGCCAAGTGTAGTAACTTTCCTTTTCTTTTCACTCTTTGTTTTTACTCACTTCTTTCTCTTGTTTTTCTCTCTATCACTCATGCTTTGCTTCAAGAATGAAGTCATATTTATACTTGTGAAAACTTGGTGATTAAGTATGGTTTATGATTTTAAACTTGCCAAGCTTTTGGCTTTAAACTTGTCAAGTATTTGACGTTAAACTTGCCAAGTTTTTGGCCTTAAAAGTGCCATGTAAATGGCCTTAAAATTGCCATGCAAATGGCCTCAAAATTGTCATGCAAATGATCTTGTATTAGCCATGTAAAGAGTGAATATATATCATC